>JAACNH010001588.1:0-66766 GCA_019447015.1 Hymenochirus boettgeri | reverse complement strand
ACAAGTCATATGAATTGAGAGAGGATAGGATATGACTAGGCGAAACGTCTTCAAGAACTACATTGCAAGTCCAGTGGATATCTAATTGAATACAACAGAAGAGACACCATGAACCTGGATGAATGAATTATTACAGAATTCCATGACCTGAAGGATGATATTACAGATATACCGGTGACCTGGAGGGATGAATATATACAGATATACCGTGACCTGGACTGGCGATGAAATTACAGATATATACCATGACTGGAGAATGGAATATACAGATTATTACCGTGACCTGGATGGATGAATATACAGATATAACCGTGACTGAATATCGATCCGGACCTAGATGAATATTACAGATATTTACCGTGACCTGGATGGATGAATATTACAGATGATACCGTGACCGATGGATTAAGATAAGATAACGTGCTGACTGATGAATACAGATATACCGTGACCTGGATGAATGAATATTACAGAATACCGTGACCTGAGGGATGAATATTACAGATATACCGTGACCTGAGGATGGAATGAATATTACAGATTAGACGTGACCTGAATGGTATGAATATTAAGAATTACCGTGCACACTGGATGGAATGAATATTACAGATATCGACCGATGATATTCGACATGACCTGGATGGATGATATTAACAGATACACCTGACTGATGCGATGAATATACAGATATACCGTGACTCTGGATGGAGAATATTACAGATATACCGTGACCTGGTGGTGAGTAAATATGTGACCGATGAGATATAAAGATCGTGACCTGGATGGATGAATATTACAAGATATACCGAGTGATCGATTACCTGGCATGGATGGATGAATATTACAGATATACCTTGACCTGGAGGATGATATTACCAGGCCATTACCGTGACCTGGATGATGAATATGTACAGATGATACTAGTAGAAATTAAAGAGACACAGCATGTTATAGTAAAATGACACCAGATTGATAGTACAGAATATAACATGACCTGGCATAGTTAATACAGATCCACAGTTATTAGCAGAGTAACACAGATGAAATTGAAAATGAAAAAGTTGACATAGATAAACGTACATAGTTACACGTCGTGTGACATAGTAACTTACACACAGACTCACAGTAGTGTAGAACTAAATACAGCAAACACATTGCTAGTATTACATATAGATAGTAATACCGTAACACACCACAGTATGACATAGTAGAAATCACACATAAAACCACAGTATTTGCTAGTAATATACAGCAATACAACGTAACAAGTATACAACGATAACATAGTATACATCACAGTAAACACCAGTATGACCTAGTAATACACACAGCATGACATTAGTAATACATCAGCACGGTACACAGTTAAAACACAGCTCACATTCATAGAAACAATACAGCATAACACAAGTTTGACCTAGTAATACAAGACGAAACCTTGAGAACACACAGTATGACTAGTAATACACACACCCACAGTAACAGTATACACAGTAACAAGTGACCTAGTAATACCACACAGTCACACCAGCTGACCGAGTAATAACACGATGACCGAGGTAAACACACAGTACACAACCGAAAAATCATAACCGATAACACACAGTATGACCTAGTATACACAGTAACACACAGTATGACCTAGTAATACCACACAAGTCAACACACAGTGGACATAGTAATACACACTAGTAGTAACACCACGATATGACTAGTAATACACACAGACACCACACGGCTGAGCATAGTAAATACACACAGTACACACAGTATGACCTAGTAATACACACAGTAACACACCAGATAGACATAGTAATATTTCACACAGTAAACACACAGTATGACCTAGTAATACACACAGTAACCACAGTAGTGACCTAGTAATACACACAGTAACACACAGTGACCTAGTAATACAACAGTAACACACAGTGTGAACTAGTAATACACCACAGTGTGACATTAGTAATACACACAGGATTAACACAGTGTGACATAAGGAATAACACGTAACACAGTGTGACATAGTAATACACACAGTAACACACAGTGACATAGTAATACACACAGCAACACACAGTGTGACCTAGTAATACACACAGTAACACAGTGTGACATAGTAATACACACAGTAACACAGTGTGACAAGTAATACACACAGTAACACACAGTGTGACATAGTAATACACACAGTAACACAGTGTGACCTAGTAATACACACAGTATAACACAGTGTGACATAGTAATACACACAGTAACACACAGTGTGACATAGTAATACACACAGCAACACACAGTATGACATAGTATACACACAGTAACACAGTGTGACATAGTAATACACACAGTAACACAGTGGCATAGGAATAAACACATAACACACAGTGTGAACTAGTTAATACACACAGTAACACACAGTGTGACATAGTAATACACACTGAACAACACGTGTGACCTAGTAATACACACAGTAACACAGTGTGACATAGTAATACCACACAGACAACACACAGTGTGACATAGTAATACAACAGCAACACACAGGGACTAGCAATACACACAGCCACAACAGTTTGACATAGTAATACACACAGAACACACAGTGGACTAGTAATACACAGAACACACAGTATGACATAGTAATCGCACACACAGGCAACACACAGTATGACACAGTAATACACACAGTAAACACACGTGAATGTAAACACACAGTAACACACAGTGACGAGTAATACCACAGAACACACAGTATGAATAGTAATACACACAGTAACACAACAGTATGACATTTAGTAATACAACAGTAGTAACACACAGTTATGACCTAGTAATACACACAGTAACCACACAGTGGACCTAGTAATACACACAGTACACACACAGATAGTGACATAGTAAATACACACAGTAACACACAGTTGACTAGTAATACACACAGTAACACAACAGTGTGACCTAGTAATACACACAGTAACACACAGTTGGGACTAGTAACACATAAACACACAGTTGACTAGTAATACACACAGTAACACACAGTGTGACATAGTAATACACACAGTAACACACAGTGTGCCTAGTAATACACACAGTAACACACAGTGTGACATAGTAATACACACAGTAACACACAGGTGACCTAGTAATACACACAGTAACACACAGTGTGACCTAGTAATACACACGTAACACAGTGGACTAGAATACACACAGTAAACACAGTGGACCTAGTAATACACACAGTAACACACAGTGTGACAGTAATACACACAGTAACACACAGTGTGAATAGGAATAACAAGAACACCAGTGTGAACTAGTAATACACACAGTAACACACAGTGTGACATAGTAATACACACAGTAACACACAGTGTGACTAGTAAACACACAGTAACACACAGTGTGACATAGTAATACACACAGTAACACACAGTGTGACCTAGTAATACACACAGTAACACAGTGTGACATAGTAATACACACAGTAACACACAGTGTGACATAGTAATACAACAGTTATAACACCACAGTAGACCTAGTAATACAACAAAGCAACACAGTGTGACATAGTAATCACACGTAACACACAGTAGACACTAGGAATGACACACAGAACACACGTATGACCTAGTAATACACACAGTAACCACACAGTTGACATAGTAATACACACAGTAACACACAGTATGACATTTAAATATACACACAGTATACACACAGTATGACATAGTAATACACACAGTAACAACAGTATATGACCTAGAATATAATACACACAGTAACACACAGTATGACCTAGTAATACATACAGCAACACAGTGTGACATAGTAATGCACACAGTAACACACCAGTATGACATAGTAATACAAACCAGTAACACACAGTATGACTAGAATACCACACAGTAAACACACAGTATGGACCTAGTAACACACACAGTAACAACCACAGTATGACATAGTAATACACACAGTAACACACACAGTATGACATAGTAATACACACAGTAACACACAGTATGACATAGGAATACACACAGTAACACACAGTGTGATGACATAGTAATACACACAGTAACACACAGTGTGACATAGTAATACACACGTACACACACAGTGGTGACATAGTACTACACACAGTAGAACACACAGTGTTGACCTAGTATAACACACAGTAAACACACAGTGTGACTAGTAATACACACAGTAAACACACAGTGTGACCATAGTAATACACACAAGTAACACACAGTGATTATGACCTAGTAATACACACAGTAACACAGTGACTAGTAATACAACAGTTAACCCACAGTGTGAAAGTATATACACACAGATACACACACAGTGTGACATAGTAAACACACAGTAACACCAGTGGACATAGTAATACACACCGTAGTAAACACAGGTGACTAGTGAGACAAATGACCATAGTATACACACAGTAACACACAGGTGTGACCATAGTAATACAAACAGTAAACACAGTGTGACATAGTACTACACACCGTACACACACAGTGTGACTAGTAATACACACAGTAAAAACGTGGTGACCTGTAACACACAGTTAAACACCAGGGTGACATTTAGTAATACACACAGTAACACACAGTGTGAACTAGTAATACACACGTAACACACAGGGTGACATAGAATACCCCAAGTAACACACAGTGTGACATGTAATTACACACAGTAACACACAGTGTGACATAGTAATACACACAGGAACACACAGTGTGACATAGTAATACACACAGAAACACACAGTGTGACATAGTAATACACACAGACAACACACAGTGTGACTTAGTAATACACACAGCAACACACTGACCTAGTAATACACACAAGTGTGACCTAGTAATACACACAGTAACACACAGTGTGACCTAGTAATACACACAGTGTGACATAGTAATACACACAGTAACACACAGTGTGACATAGTAATACACACAGTAACACACAGTGTGACATAGTAATACACACAGTAACACACACAGTATGACTCATAGAATACACACAGTAACACACAGTGTGACATAGTAATACACACAGTAACACACAGTGTGACATAGTAATACACACAGCAACACACAGTGTGACATAGTAATACACACAGCAAAACAGACACAGTTGACATAGTAATACACACAGCAAACACACACAGTATGACCTAGTAATACACACAGCAACACACACAGTATGACCTAGTAATACACACACAGAAACACACACAGTATGACCTAGTAATACACACAGCAACACACAGTATGACCTAGTAATACACACAGTAACACACACAGTATGACCTAGTAATACAACAGCAACACACACAGTATGACCTAGTAATACACACAGTAACACACAGTATGACCTAGTAATACACACAGTAACACACACAGTATGGCATAGTAATACACACAGTAACACACAGTGTGACATAGTAATACACACAGTAACACAGTGTGACCTAGTAATACACACAGTAACACACAGTGTGACATAGTAATACACACAGTAACACACACAGTATGACCTAGTAATACACACAGTAACACACACAGTATGACAGTAGTTAATAACACGTATAACCACACAGTAACACACAAGTGGACCATAGTAATACACACAGTAACACATAGTGTGACCTAGTAACTACACACAGTAAACACCAGTGTGACATAGTAATACCAACGGTAAACACACGTGTGACTTAGTAATACACATAAGTAACACACAGTATGACCTGAGTAATACACACAGTACACACACAGATGACCTAGTAAGTACACACAGAACACACACATGTGACATAGTAAACACAGAAACACAGTGGAATAGTAATACACACAGTAACAACAGTGGTGAATAGTAATACACACAGTAACACACAGTGTGACATAGTAATACACACAGTAAACCACAGTTGTGACATAGTATACACACAAGTAACACACAGTGTGACTATAATAAACCACAGTAAAACCACAGTGTGACATAGTAATACACACAGTAACACACAGTGTGATCATGTTAGTAAGTAATAACACACCGAAACACAGTGTGACATAGTAATACACACAGCAACACACTGACCAGTAATAACACAGTGTGACCTAGTAATACACACAGTGTGAATAGTAATACAACAGTACACACAGTGGTGACATAGTAAACACACAGTAACACACATGGTGACATGAGTAATCACACACAGTAACACACAGTGTGACCATAGTATACACACAGCAACACACAGTGTGACATAAGTCAATCACCACAGCAACACACACAGTGATGACCTTAGATAATAGCACACACAGTGGACCAAGACCACACACACACATGTGACAGTATATACACACAGCAAACACAACACAGTATGGACCTAGTAATACACACAGTAACACACACAGTATGACATAGTAATACACACAGTAACACACACAGTATGACACCTAGTAATACACACAGTAACACACACAGTATGACCTAGTAATACACACAGTAACACACACAGTATGACCTAGTAATACAACAGCAAACACACACAGTATGACCTAGTAATACACACAGTAACACACAGTATGAAATTAGTAATACACACAGTAACACACACAGTGTGACATAGTAATACACACAGTAACACACAGTGTGATAGTAATAACAACAGTAACACACAGAGGTGACCTAGTAATACACACAGTAACACAACAGTGTGACCTAGTAATACAACAGTAACACACAGTATAGACCAGTAATACACAACCGTAACACACAGTATGACCTATAATACACACAGTACACACAGTTATGACATTAGTAATACACACAGTAAACACACGTATGACCTAGTAATACACACAGTAACACACAGTAGGACCTAGTAATACACACAGCAAACACACAGTATGACCTAGTAATCACACAGTAAACACAGTAGACATAGTAATAACACAGTAAACACACACGGTATGACCTAGTAATACACACAGTAACACACAGGGTGACATAAGTAATAACACACAGTAACACACAGTGTGACCTAGTAATAGCACACCGTAACCCACAGTATGACACTAGTAATACACACACAGTACACACAGTATGACATAGTAATAACACAGTAACACACACAGTATGACACTAGTAATACACACAGTTAACACACACAGTATGACATAGTAATCACACAGTAAACACCACACAGTGGGACATAGTAATACACCAGTAACCACACAGGTGGACCTAGTAATACACACAGTAACACACAGTAGGACCTAGTAATACACACAGTCACACACACGACCTAGCTATAACACACAGTATGACCAGTGTCATACCACACAGTACAGCACTACACAGTAACAAACACACAGTTAGACCTAGTAATACACACAGTAACACACAGTTTATGACACTAGTAATAACCAGCAGCAACACACACAGTATGACCTAGTAATACACACAGTAACACACAGTGATGACATAGTAATACACACAGCAACACACACACAGTATGACATAGTAATACACCACGTAAACCACACAGGTGACATAGTAATACACACAGTGTACACACACAGATGTGACATAGTAATACACACAGTAACACACAGTATGACCTAGTAATACACACAGCTAACACCACAGTATGAATAGTAATACAAACAGTAACACACAGGTGACATAGTAATACACACAGTTAACACACACAGTATGACCTAGTACAACAAACAGTAACACACACAGTATGACCTAGTAATACAAACAGAGAACACACACCAGTTATGACACAGAATACAACGTTGACTAGTAATACCACACAGTAACACACAGTGTGACATGTAGTAATACAACAGTAACACCCACAGTGTGAACCATAGTAATAAAAACAGTAACAGACAGTATATAATACACACAGTAACACACAGTTGACCTAGTAATACACACAGTACACACACAGTATGACTAGTAATACACACAGAACACACGTATGACCTAGTAATACACACAGTAACACACAGTGTGACATAGATAATACACAAGTAACACACGAGTGTGACATAGTAATACACACAGTAACACCACAGTATGACTTCAGTAATACACACAGTAACACACAGTGTGACCTAGTAATACACACAGTAACACACAGTATGGCAATAGTAATACCACAGAACACACAGTTGACATAGTTAATACACAAGTAACACACCAGTGTGACTAGTAATACACACAGAACACACACAGTATGACCTAGTAATACAACAGCAACACACACCAGTATGACCTAGTAATACACACGTAACACACAGTATGACCTGTAAAGACACACAGCAACACACACAGGTATGACCTTAGTATACACACAGAACACACACAGTATGACCTAGTAATACACACAGTAACAACACCACAGTATGACACTAGTAATTAGTAACACACAGTAACACACACAGGTAATAGGACACTAGTAACACACACAGTGATGCACCTAGTAATACACACAGTAACACCAGTGATGACACCTAGTAATACACACAGCAACACACAATACACAGTAATAACATGAGACCTAGTAATACACACAGTAACACACAGTAGGACCTATTATCCACACACAACACACACAGTATGATAGAATACCACACAGTAAACCAAAGTATGACCCATAGTAATACACAGTAACACACAGTATGACCTAGTAATACACACAGTAACACACAGTGTGACATAGTAATACACACAGTAACACACAGTGTGATAGAATACAGAAAGTAAACACACAGTATGACTAGCAATTCAACCACAGTAACACCACAGTAGGACATAAGTAATACACACAGTAACACAACAGTATGACTAGTAATACACACAGTAACACACAGTGTGACATAGTAATACACCACAGTAACACACAGTGAGTAGAATACACACTAGACGTAATACACACAGTTAACACACAGTATGACCTAGTAATAACACAGTAACACACAGTATGACCATAGTATACACACAGTAACACACACAGTATGACCGAGTAATACACACAGTAACACACACAGGAGACATAAGTAATTACACACCGTAAACACACACAGTCAGGACATTAGTACAGTCACACACAGTAATACACACTAGTAAACACACACGGAATGACATAGTAAGACACCACAGTAACACACAGTGTGACATAGTAATACCACACAGTAACCAACACAGTGGACCTAGTAATACACACAGTACAGTAACACACACAGTATGACACTCGTAATACACACAGTAACACACAGGCATGACTAGTAATACACCAGATGACCTACACACAGTATGACATAGCATAACCACACAGTGTTTAAAACACGCAGTGTGAATAGGGGTAATCACACCAGGAACACCCACAGTGACTATACAACACAGTAAGTAACACAGTATGACATAGTAATACACACAGAAACACACTATCGGTGTCGATATATAATACACTAGCAGTAAAACACATGTGTGACATAGTAATACACACAGTCAACACCACTGAATAGTAATACACACAGTGTGAGACCTAGTAAAACACAGTAACACACAGTATGACCTAGTAATACACACAGTAACACACAGTATGACCTAGTAATTACCACACCGTAAACACACAGGGTGACATAGTAATACACCAGTAAAACAACAGTGTGAACATTAGTAATACACCACAGTAACACACAATGGACATAGTAATACACACAAAGTAACACACAGTGTGACATAGTAATACACACAGGTAACACACAGATGCTGCACATCGTCAATACGCCACAGTAACACACACGGAGACAAGTAATACCACAGTAACACACAGTATGCATAGTAATACGCACACAGTTAGTAACACACAGTGTGACATAGCTAATACACCACAGTAACACACACAGCGTTGACATAGTAATACACACAGTAACACACACAGTATGACCTAGTAATACACACAGACAACACACACAGTTGAACCTAGTAATACACACAGTAACACACACAGTATGACCTAGTAATACAACACAGCGAACAACACACAGTATGACTAGTAATACACACAGTCACACACACACAGACTATGGACACTAGTAATACACACAGTAACACACACAGTGATGACCTAGTAATACACACAGTAAACACACACCTGTATCACGACCCAGTAACAACACATACGAAACAACACAGCTATGACCTAGAATACACACAGAAAACACAGTTAATAGAACGTCAACATGACGTAAGTACTAAACAGTAACACACATTGATGACTAGTAATACACACAGTAACACAACAGTGTGACCAAGTATACAAACAGAAACACACAGTCGTGACTAGTAATACACACAGTAACACATACTAGTAATGACACGACATTGACTAGAATACACACCCCAGTAACAAACAGTATGACTAGCTAATACACACAGTAACCACCCCAGTAGACATAGTATTACATAGTAATAAATACAGCAACACACAGTATTGCATAGTAAGAAATACAGCATTACACAGTATTGCATAGTAATAAATACAGCAATACACACAGTATGACATAGTAATACACACAGTATAACATAGTAATACATACAGTAACACACAGTATGACATAGTAATACACACAGTATAACATAGTAATACATACAGTAACACAGTGTGACATAGTAATACACACAGCAATACACAGTATTGCATAGTAATAAATACAGCAATACACAGTATTGCTTAGTAATACATATGACATAGTAATACATACAGCAACACACACAGTATGACATAGTAATACACACAATAACCCACAGTATTACATAGTAATACACACAGTAACACACAGCATGACCTAGTAATACACACAGTAACACACAGCATGACCTAGTAATACACACAGCATGACCTAGTAATACACACAGTAACACACAGTATAACATAGTAATACACACAGTAACACACAGTATGACCTAGTAATACACACAGTAACACACAGTATGACCTAGTAATACACACAGTAACACACAGTATGACCTAGTAATACACACAGTAACACACACAGTATGACCTAGTAATACACACAGTAACACACAGTATTAAATACCGTAGTAATAAATACATCCCATATCGTATTGTTTCAATGCTTATCAGTCCCTGTAACTTTATCACATAAATGTTTCAATTTCTCAATGTTTATTCTGTAAAATTTCACTCTATTAAACCAACAACTTAAAGAAAGATTCATTTCCATGGAGTGTTGGCTAAAGATGTCCCTTCGTAGGACACATACAGCCACGCCAGCAGGTTCCCCTTTAAATTGTATATTAGTTGGAATGTGTCCGTTTAATTGAATGGTTTTCACTTTTCACTTACCTAATAAATATTCTTATTCCCACAGAGTTTGGCAGTTTCCCAGATGAAAAGCACGTGGAGGACGTGGTGGACTGGAAGAACCTCACCAACCTGGTCCCTTATTGGGATTCTGGATGTGGAGACAATGTGAATCTTATTGTAAAACAAGAGGTTGACCTAAACAATGGAGAGAGTCCCACCTCCTATGAGAAATACTCCCTAGAACCTAAACAAGAAGCCTGGGACCCTCAGTATCCCGCCACGTGGGCAGCAGAGACTCCAGCAGATACGGAAGTGAAGAGAATATTGGACATTGGAACAGCCGGGACCCCGGGCAGCGTTGTAACAGAATTTATAGACTTGAAAGACAAAAGTCTGGCTGGAAATACCCAGAACATCCCCCAGAAGAAGAGAGTCAGTTACGAGTGTTCGCAGTGTGTGAAAACGTGGCGCGATAAGTACAAGTATTTGCGACACATGAGAATCCACATTGACAAGAAACCTTTTGTCTGCAACGATTGTGGTAAAATCTTCAAACGTGGCTCCCATATGGAGAAACATATAAGGACACATACAGGGGGGAAACCCTTCAGGTGCCTACAGTGTGGGGAATCGTTTAGCCAGAAAATCCAGCTGGTGGCCCACAAAAAGACTCACAGTAATAAGAAGCCTCATGTGTGCCTGCAATGTGGCAAGTGTTTCAACTGGGCTTCCAAACTGGCAGAGCACCAGATAGTTCACACCGGGAAAAGACCCTTCACGTGCACAGAATGTGGAAAAAGCTTCAACCGCAAAGAACATGTGATCAGACATATCCGGGTCCATACGGGGGAGAAACCCTACACCTGCTCAGAGTGTGGGAAAGGTTTCAGCCGCAAGGAGCATCTCATCAGACACCATTCCACCATGAACAGCGAGTGTTTGGGCTATGGAAAGAAGGCTGCTCAGGATAAAGCACAAGGGGATGGTGAAAGATCTTTCCCAGGCAAGTGCCAGGGTGTCTTGGTGGTGGGTATAGGGAAGTAAAGTAAAAACTTAATGTCTTTAAGTCGTCCCTCACGTTGATTATGAAATAGTCCCTCACATTGAGTTCAATTTGATTAGTTGGATTCCCTGAGGTTAAGCTTTTTGCTGAGGATATAACAAGTCTACACTCTGTTTATTCCACCTTTACTGCTAAATTGCCATCTATACAAACAAACGTAGACAAGAAATTACACAATTGGCTTCCACACCCCCTTTAAATCACACGTGGAGTCTACTCAAGATTAATCTTCCTCAATGACCAACGTCCAACCTATAAATTGACAGACGAGGGTATAATATGGTTACTGATTGGTGTACGGCTAGTCTCCGAGTCTGGCATAGCTGGAATTGTGAGGGAATCTCCTGGGTACAAATCTCATTAGGTCACCCCATGGATTTTTGGTTAGTTTAAGGTCCGGGCTTTGTCTACTCCAGATCCCTCTTTATTTACTAAGATTTATGATTTAGGTCATTGTCATATTGAACGGTGAAGATCCCATTTACAGTACCATGCACCTTGACTAAGTATGATGCTGCCTCTTCCATGCTTCACTGTGGGCATTGGGTTCTTTGTGTGCCAAACATATTTTTTATTAAATTATGGGCAAATAGTTAAACCTTAGTCTCCTCCTACCAATAAAACATTTACCCACATTGCTACCCAACCTGCAACCCAGACATATGAAGAACACAACCGATTGTTGTCACACCCAGGGAACAACTAGTACTGGCCAAGAAAGTCTCCAGTTCCTTTAAAGTTACACCAAGTCCCCTTGGTGGCCTCCCTGACCAGTTTTCTCCTTGTCTTCTTATCAGTCTTGGATTGATGTAATGATCTTGGTACAGTCACTGTTGGTGACATGTTCTTCACGTGTTCCATGAAATGTTTCATGCTGGATATTTTTTATGTCCCTGTCCTTGATCCTTTTCGTGTTTTACTGACAATGTCTAAAATTTGAGACCAAGAGGTCTCAAACAAACCTAGTGTGCTGTATCTAGCTGCTGTGAACCTGAAGTTTTAGACACATACTTTTTCTCTTCCTGTCTGTCACTTTCACTTCCTGTCTGATGGCTCAATAAAGCTGAAACTCGAGAGCTGCCATGGAAATTACCCAGTAGTCTCTGTTTCGTACTTGCATATATTGATGGGGGAGCTGTAATGTCTTTTTTTTCTCCCCATTTTATTTATTAGTGACAACTGTGTTTCTGTGATGGACTTGACTCATAAGCCCCATCCCACAAAACCAAGTTTTACAGAGACGGGGCTTATAATAGAGCACAGCATCTTCCTTGTGTTTCAGCAGTAGGATGCAAGTGGGCATGCTTAAGCCAGTGGCGAGGGGGGCGGAGCAGTGGTGCTGGTGATGTCATAATGCTGTAATTGTGGACAGATTGTACTTGTGTGGAGACCAGAGTTAGGTGCACACAAATGGAACCAGGAATTAGTAGGATTTGTTTTTTCATTCTTTGTATAGACGGTAACTTTACAATAAAGGTGGAAAAAATTCAGACAGAATTTATCTTGGTTTCATTTTTTTCATTAAACGTTGGTTATAAGGTGCTAGTTAACATGGGATCCCTAGGCCATCGATGAACTCATATGGCTGATTTCTCCATGGGCTCTGATCCAGTGTCTGTTCATTGACTCTACTATACAGGGACATCTATTATAAAGCTGGAGGTGATGTCAGACATGGAGGACGAGGACCAAGTTGCTCCTGCTATAGACTCCAGGGATTCGGCATCTACCACCTCAGGTAACTGAGAAGATGGCTGGCTGGTAACACGCTGATTGGGTTCCTAATGACAGTCGGTATCCATTATGGAGCTGGGATCTTCCCTCCTCCCTCCCTATGGAGGTGATGGGAGTCCTACAAACTGGTGCCGTGTGAGGGGGAATCTTCCTGCTGGTTCCACCAATCAGAATAAAGATTCTTTACTGGCCGTGTCTGGTTGGTCCCAGGTGATCCCCAGTCTGATATGTTGATTGAATTGATTGGAAGAAAATGTACCTGACCACCAATTGTTCCCACACATTTGGACCATTGGACATGCTGGTTTCCATTTCCCCCCAGATCCCCAGTATTATTAGTTTAGGTTGTTGTTTATATTCTCATTGATAGGTTTATGGAATATTTATCATATTGTACCTGTTTCATGGTTACTGTGCCCAACCTACATTACCCTGGGGGCCACACTCACTACAGGCAGCGACTATGTTCGTGTGACTCCGCCCAGAATAGAAAGGTACCTAGAGTTCCCCTTCAAGGATAGTCTCCTATATCGGTTCTGTCATGTCCGGGCATGCGCTGGGGCTTCTTTCCCATCGTGAAGTAGCGACTGTGCATGCCCAGACCGCCGGTCACCAAGTATGATGTATTGGCCACTCCCTAACTCCTTTTATGGTGTAATGACCTCTCCTTTAAAGTCTAATTGGCAATATGGTGATTTTATTGTAACCATGCTGCCTAGTGTTATTTCATGTAACAAGTTATCTTCCCTTATAGATACCCAGGGTACCTCAGGGGATGGGCATCTGTCAGTTGGGATTAAGGAGGAGCCAGAGGCAGGTCAGTTCACCCTGCCCACTTCCAATGGGAGCCCCAACGTCCTGCCCTCCACACTCCTGCACCATGAGATAAGTGGCAGTCAGTGTCTGAGTTATTACATTGAACAGCGGTTTTTAGAAAATCCTGGGAGCAAAATGAGACCGAGTAAGTCACTGAAGAGAAAAATGTACATTTGCATGCAGTGTGGCAGCATCACCTCCAACAAGTCCAACTACCTGAGACACATGAGGACTCACACAGGGGAGAAACCATTTACCTGCACTGAATGTGGGAAAAGCTTCATACAAAGCTCACAGCTCATTTCACATGTGCGGATCCATACAGGGGAGCGTCCATATTGCTGTAAGATCTGCACCAAAACCTTCCGTCGCAGCTCCCAGCTCTACAACCATCACAAGACTCACTCGAGAGAGAAACCATTTACCTGCCAGGAATGTGGCAAATGCTTTAGCCGCTGCTCCCAAATGATCATTCACTTTAGGGGCCACACAGGAGAGAAGCCCTATACCTGTGCGAAGTGTGGAAGGACATTCAGTGAGAAGAAACATTTAATGAGACACGAGAAATCCCACACTGGAGAGAAACCATTTCCCTGTCTCGTATGTGGGAAGAGGTTCAGCCGGAAGGAACATCTGGTTCGTCATCAAAGAATCTGGGGCTCCCATTGCACCCAGAAACAAGCAAAGGGTAAGTTAATCCATTTCTTTTTAGTCCCTTGTAACCGTTTTAAAGGGGCGAGATATTGTCCAGCTATTAATGGAAGGTAGTAGGTACGGGTAATGTGTCCCCAATCACCAGTCAGTATTAACTAGTTAGGACAATGAATAGAAAAAGAACTAATTTTGGATTTTGATGCTGTATTTGCCACCACAAGCACTATGGCAGCTCCCACAAATGAAAAATCAGTGCATGGGGATTTACTGAAGAAATTAATACACATAACAACTTGTATGGTTGTCCTTTCAGTTATCCCAGAGAATGGCCTATTGGTTAAGCTTGGGAGACTGATGGAAATCCCATGTGTAGGTTACTTATATCATAGCGCCCTCAAGTGGACACCACAGCTAGAGCAATAGGGTGACTGGAAATCAGTCTAGGTATATTATAGTAATAGAAGTATTTCTGTTAATGGGTGATCATCATTTTATTACCATGTTAAACCAGTGACACGGGACGGCCAATTACTAATACCCTTCCCCATTACTTATAGCTGCAGTAACTGTCAGCCCAGTGGCCCCCAGTCATTGTACGACCCTAATCCTGCAGGTGTAGAATATAATGTAGCGTTAGGATTTTCCACAAGGGCCCAGGAAGAATATGAGAGCCCAACCGTAAAAGCAGAAATGTACACTGGGGTATAGAGATGGGGCCCTGTCCCTGGATGATCAGAACTGGGGGCCCCTCTTGGTTCTATTCTTCACACAGCAAGTAACAAATCAGATGGAAGGTCACTAGTTCACATTATAACAAATGGGAAAACCAGAAATAGTAACTTAATTACCCAAATTAATTAATAAAAGTCTGACTGTCCCAGTGTTATAAAAACCCTAATTACCCCAGTGTGTTATAAACACCCTAATTACCCCAGTGTGTTATAAAAACCCTAATTACCCCAGGGTGTTATAAAAACCCTAATTACCCCAGGGTGTTATAAAAACCCTAATTACCCCAGGGTGTTATAAACACCCTAATTACCCCAGGGTGTTATAAAAACCCTAATTCATCCCAGTGTTGTTTATAAACCCTAATACCCGCAGGTGTTTAAAACTACCGTTTGATAAAAACCCTAATTACCACAGGTGGTTATAAAAACCCTAATTCCTACCCAGTGGTGTTTCCAAAACCCTATTACCAACGTGTGTTATAAAACCCTAATTACCCCCAGGGTGTTATAAAAACCCTAATTACCCCAGGGGGTTTTATAAACCCTAATACCCCATGTGGTTAATTAAACCCTAATTTCACCCAGTGTGGTTATAAAAACCCTAATAACCCACCCCAGGGTGTTATAAAAACCCTAATTACCCCAGTGTGTTATAAAAACCCTAATTACCCCAGGGTTTGTTATAAAAACCCTAATTACCCCAGTGGTATAAACCCTAATTACCACGCCCATTGGTGTTATAAAACCCTAATTACCCCAGTGTGTTATAAAAACCCTAATTACCCAGGGTGTTATAAAAACCCTAATTACCCAGGGTTTTATAAAAACCCTAATTACCCCAGGGTGTAATAAAACCCTAATTACCCCGGGTGTTATAAAACCCCTAATTACCCAGGGTGTTATAAAAACCTAATTACCCCAGGGTGTTATAAAACCCTAATTACCCCAGGGTATAAACACCCTAATTACCCCAGGTATAAACCCTAATTACCCCAGGTTGTATAAACACCCAATTACCCGGGTGTATAACAACCCTAATTACCCCAGGGTGTATAAACACCCTAATTCCCCAGGGTGTTATAAACACCCTATTACCCCAGGTGTTATAAAACCCTAATTACCCAGGGTGTATAAAAACCCTAATTACCCCAGGGTGTTATAAAAACCCTAATTACCCCAGGGTGTTATAAAAACCCTAATTACCCCAGGGTGTTATAAAAACCCTAATTACCCCAGGGGTTTATAACACCCAATTACACATAATGATAATTAAATTAACAAAATTAAAAAATAAAAAACTCAACCAGTTACATAGAAAAAAAAAAAAATAAAAAAAAAAAAATTAAAAATCTAAAAAAACTGAGTTCCCTTAAAAACGAATGAAATTAATAATTAGAAAAAAATTAAAAAAAAAATTAAAAAAAAACCTCCCTTGCTCATTTGGCGAGAGCTTACTACGTAATTTACGCATAGCACGTAGCCGCCAAAAAAAAAGACAAAAAAATAAAAAATTTTAAAAAAATAAAACTCGAAATTGTTAAAACAAAAAAAAAAAAAAAAAAAAAAAAAAATAAAAAAAAAATTTAAAAATTAATAATTAAAATTAAAATATTACAATTAAACCTAACAAATTAAAAAAAAAATTAAAAACCAAAAAAATAACTAAAAAACAAAAATTTAAAAACTTATACAATTAAATACCCCAACAAACTAAAAATTAAAAAAAAAAACAAAAAAATTAAAAAATAAAATAAAAAAAATAAAAAAAAAAAAAAAAAAACCCTAAAAAAAAAAAAATTAAAAACAAAAACCCCCCCCCCCCCCCCTCCCCCTCCCCCCTCACCCCCTATCCTTCCTTCCCCTTACACCCTCTTCTTTTCAATCCACTCCTCCCTTCAATCCCCCCCAAAGTTGTGTTTAACAACCCACCCTATTACTCCCCGGGTGTTATAAAACCACTAAGTTATCCCAGGCCTGTTATAAACCCTAATATCCCAGGGTGTATAAAAAAACCTAATTACCCTTCCACCTCCAGGCCCGTTCGTTAATATAAAACCCTAATTAACCCCCAGGGGGTTTTAGTAACACCCCTAATTCCCCCAGTGTGTTAACACCCTAATTACCCCAGTTGTGGTATAAAAACCCTAATCCCCAGGGTGTTATTAAAAACCCTAATTTACACCAGGGTGTTATAAAAACCCTAATTATCCCAGGGTGTTATAAAACCCTAATTACCCAAAACAGGGTGTTATAAAAACCCTAATTACCCCATGGGTTGTTATAAACACCCTAATTACCCCAGGGTGTTATAAACCCTATTACCCAGGTGTTTAAAAACCCTAATACCCCAGGGGTGTTGTTATAAAAACCCTAATTACCCCAGGGTTTTATCAAAACACCCTAATTACCTACCACCCAGGGTGTTATAAAAACCCTAATTACCCCAGGGTGTTATAAAACCCTATTACCCCGGGTGTTATAAACACCCTAATTACCCCAGGTGTGTTAAAAACACCCTAATACCCCAGGTGTGTTATAAATGCCACCCTAATTACCCCAGGGTGTTATAAACACCCTAATTACCCCAGGGTGTTATAAACACCCTAATTACCCCAGTGTGTTATCAACACCCTAATTACCCCAGGGTGTTATAAACACCCTAATTACCCCAGGGTCTTATAAACACCCTAATTACCCCAGGGTGTTTTCATGTGGTGGGTGGACAGGTCCTTTGACTAGTTATGGAAGTGCCTTAACCTCCTTCCTTGTATCTCTATTTCACAGGTGTCCAGAAGAGAAAGAGATCCCGGAATCTCCTATTGAAGCCCATGGAACGGTCCGTAGGGTGTGTGTATGGGAAGGTGGAACAGGGGCCCATTATCCCAGAATGCTCCGAGTGTGAAGGAAGTGCCCATAATGCCACAGTAAACCCCGATCATTCGCTGCTAACAAACGTGGCCCAGCCAATGGACAGCTCAGTAGAGAGTAGAGAACCTGGAAAGATCGGCCAATTAAAGTCCACGATCCTGTGCCTGGTCTGCGGGAAAGGCTTCAATAACCGATCCAACCTCCACCGCCATCAGCGGATCCACACGGGCGAGAAGCCGTTTGTTTGCTCTGAGTGTGGGAAGAGCTTTGCCCAGAGCTCCCAGCTGGTCACCCACAGTAGAGTTCACACCGGGGAGAGACCGTACTCTTGTACAGATTGCGGCAAGTCCTTTTCCCAAAACTCCCAGCTCGTACTTCACCGGAGGGTCCACTCGGGCGAGAAGCCGTACTCCTGCTCGGAGTGCAGGAAGTGCTTTACACGATACTCTCAGTTTGTTATACACCAGAGGGGCCATAACGGTGAGAGTCTCTTCTCCTGCACTCAGTGTGGGAAAAGCTTCACTCGGAGCTCCTGGCTCAATAAACACAAGAGGACCCACACCGGAGAAAGGCCGTACGGCTGCACCGAGTGCAGTAAAAGGTTTAACCAAAAAGAACACCTTCTCCGGCACCAAAGATCCCACACCGGCGAGAGGCCCTATCCCTGCCAGACCTGTGGGAAGAGCTTTGGTCGAAAGGAACATCTAGTGCGACACCAGAGATTGCACCAGTGCTCTCAGGCCAGGCTGGGCTGAACGTCCATGGGATAGGAGGTCATTTCTATGTGGGCCCCACAGCAAATACCATGTTAGGGTGGTGATGACTGCCTGGAAGTTCTGTAGCTTTGGGGTGTGGAAGTGATTTCGAGTTTCATTCACTCAAGAACAGTCTTTAGACTGCCGCTAAATTAATCACCAAAACAATAAAAAATGTCATTGGAAATCTGATAGGGTTGCGAGCAGCTGTATGGTTTACTTCCCGAAAAACACGAAAGAGATGATCAATGCACATTCTGGGCCATTATCATAATATCGTGCTAGTGCAAACAGTAAAAAATGGGGGTATAACTACAGATCTGATTAAACAAAGAAAAGAGATGATCAATGCACATTCTGGGCCCATATATCATATATCTGTGCTAGTGCAAAACAGTAATAACATGGGTTGAACTACAGATCTGATTAAACAAGAAAAAGGATGATCATGCACATTCATGGCCCCATATTCAATAATATCTATACTAGGCAAACAGTAAAAACATGGGTGTATAACTACAGATCTGATTAAACAGAAAAGAGATGATCAATTGCACCTTCCTGGGCTCTCATATCATAATATCTGTGTAGTGCAAACAGTAAAAACATGGGTGGTATAACTACAGATCTGATTAAACAAGAAAGAGATGATCAATGCACATTCCTGGGCCCCATATATCTATATACTACTAGTGCAAACAGTAAAAAAAATGGGTGTATAACTACAGATCTTGATTAAACACAAAGAAAGATGATCAATGCACATTCCTGGGCTCCATATATCATAATATCTGTGCTAGTGGACAACAGTAAAAAATGGGTGTATAACTACAGATCTGATTAAACAAGAAAAGAGATGATCAATGCACATTCTGGGTCCCATATATCTAATATTCTATGCTAGTGCAAACAGTAAAAACATGGGTGTAAATACAGATCGATTAAACAAGAAAAGAGATGATCAATGCACATTCTGGGCCCCATATATCGTAATATTGTGCTAGTCAAACAGTAAAAACATGGGTGTATAACTACGAGCTGATTAAACAAGAAAAGAGATGATCAATGCACATTCCTGGGTCCATATATCATAATATCTATACTAGTGCAAACAGTTAAAAACATGGGGTATAACTACAGATCTGATTAAACAAGAAAAGAGATGATCAATGCACATTCCTGGGCCCCATATATCATAATATCTATACTAGTGCAAACAGTAAAAACATGGTGTATAACTAAGATTGATTAAACATGAAAAGAGATGATCAATGCACATCCTGGGCCCCATCATTCACAATATCCTTACTAGTGCAAACAGCTAAAACACATGGTGTATAACTACAGATCTGATGTAAACATGAAAAGTAGCTGATCAATGTGACATTCCGCGCAAATATCATCGTAATATCTGTGCTAGTGCAACAGTAAAACATGGGTTGTATAACTACAGATCTGATTAACAGAAAAGAGATGATCAATGCACATTCCTGGGCCCATATATCATAATATCTATACTAGTGCAAACAGTAAAAACATGGGTGATAAACTACAGATCTGATTAACAAGAAAAGAGATGATCAATGCACATTCTCTGGGCCCATATATCGAATAATCTGTTAGTGCAAACAGTATAAAACATGGGTGGTATAACTACAGATCTGATTAAACAAGAAAAGAGATGATCAATGCACATTCTGGGCCCCATATATCATAATATCTCTATACTAGTGCAAACAGTAAAAACATGGGTGTATAACTACAGATCTGATTAACAAGAAAAGAGATGATCAATGCAATCCTGGGCCCCATATCCATAATATCTATACAGTGCAAACAGTAAAAACATGGGTGTATAACTACAGATGATTAAACAGAAAAGAGATGATCAATGCACATTCTGGGCCCATATCATAATATCTTGCTAGTGCAAACAGTAAAACATGGGTGTATAACTACAGATCTGATTAAACAGAAAAGAGAGATCAATGCACACTTCGCTGGGGCCCCACATATATCAATATCTATACGTGAAACAGTAAAACATGGGGGTTATAACTACAGATCTGATTAAACAGAAAAAGAGATGATCAATGCACATTCCTGGGCCCCAATATCATAATATCTTAACTAGTGCAAACAGTAAAAACATGTGGTGTATAACTACAGATCTGATTAAACAAGAAAAGAGATGATCAATGCACATTCCTGGGCCCCTATATCACATACTGTGCTAGTGCAAACAGTAAAAACATGGGTGTAAACTACAGATCTGATTAAACAAGAAAAGAGATGATCAATGCACACATTCTGGGCCCCATATATCATAATATCTGATGCTAGTGCAAACAGTAAAAAACATGGGTGTTATAACTACAGATCTGATTAAACAAGAAAAGAGATGACAATGCAATCCTCTGGGCCCCATATATCATAATATCATGCTAGTGCAAACAGTAAAAACATGGGTGTATAACTACAGATTGATTTAAACAAGAAAAGAGATGACCAATGCACAATCTGGGCCCATATATCATAATATCTTGCTAGTGCAAACAGTAAAAACATGGGTGTATAACTACAGATCTGATTAAACAAGAAAAGAGATGATCAATGCACATTCCTGGGCCCCATATATTCATAATACTGTGCTAGTGCAAACAGTAAAAACATGGGTGGTATAAATACAGACTGATTAAACAGAAGAAGAGATGATCAATGCACATTCCTGGGCCCCATATATCATAATATCTGTGCTAGTGCAAACAGTAAAAAACATGGGTGTATACTACAGATTGATTAAACAAGAAAAGAGATGAATCAATGCACATTCCTGGGCCCCATATATCATAATATCTGTGCTAGTGCAAACAGTAAAAAACATGGGTGTATAACTACAGATTGATTAAACAAGAAAAGAATGATCAATGCACATTCCTGGGCCCAATATCATAATATCGTGCTAGTGCAAACAGTAAAACATGGGTTGTATAACTAAAGATCTGATTAAACAGAAAAGAGATGATCAATGCACATTCCTGGGCCCCATTATCATAAATCTATCTAGTGCAAACAGTAAAAACAGGGGGTTAAATAATAGATCACGATTGATTAAACAAGAAAAGAGATGATCAATGCACATTCCTGGGCCCTATATCATAAATCTATAGCTAGTGCAAACAGTAAAACATGGGTGTATAATACAGATCTGATTTAACAAGAAAAGAGATGATCATGCACATTCCTGGGCCACTATATCATAATATCTATACTAGTGCAAACAGTAAAAACATGGGTGTAAACTACAGATCGATTAAACAAGAAAAGAGATGATCAATGCACATTCCTGGGCCCCAATATCATATAATCTATACTAGTGCAAAACAGTAAAAACATGGGTGTATAAACTACAGATCTGATTAAACAAGAAAAGAGATGATCAATGACATTCCTGGGCCCATATTATAATATCTATCTAGTGCAAACAGTAATACATGGTGTATAACTACAGATCTGATTAAACAGAAAAGAGATGATCAATGCACATTCTGGGCCCCATATATCCTAATATCTATACTAGTGCAAACAGTGAAAAACATGGGTGTAAACTACAGATCTGATTAAACAAGAAAAGAGATGATCAATGCAATTCCTGGGCCCCATATATCATAATATCTATACTAGTGCAAACAGTAAAAAACATGGGTGTATAAATACAGATCTGATTAAACAAGAAAAGAGATGATCAATGCACATTCCTGGGGCCCATATATCATTATATCTATACTAGTGCAAACAGTATAAAACATGGGTGTATAACTACAGATCTGATATAAACAAGAAAAGAGATGATCAATGCACATTCCTGGGCCCCATATATCATAATATCTATACTAGTGCAAACAGTAAACATGGGTGTATAACTACAGATCTGATTAAACAAGAAAAGAGATGATCAATGCACATTCCTGGCGCCCATATTCATAATATCTGTGCTAGTGCAAACAGTAATAACATGGGTTGTATAACTACAGATCTGATTAAACAAGAAAAGAGATGATCAATGCACATTCCTGGGCCCCCATATTCATAATATCTTGTACTAGTGCAAACAGTTAAACAATGGGTGTATAACTACAGATCTGATTAAACAAGAAGAGATGATCAATGCACATTCCTGGGCCCCATATCATAATATCTATACAGTGCAAACAGTAAAAAATGGGTGTTATAACAGATCTGATTAACAAGAAAGAGGATGATCAATGCACATTCTGGGCCCATATATCATAATATCTGTGCTAGTGCAAACAGTAAACATGGGTGTGTAACTACAGATCTGATTAAACAAGAAAAGAGATGATCAATGACATTCCTGGGCCCCATCATATATATCTGTGCTAGTGCAAACAGTAAAACATGGGGTATAACTACAGATCTGATTAAACAAGAAAAGAGATGATCAATGCAACATTCCTGGGCCCCATATATCATAATATCTTGCTAGTGCAAACAGTAAAAACATGGGTGTATAACTACAGATCTGATTAAACATGAAAAGAGATGATCAATGCACATTCCTGGGCCCCATATATCATAATATCTGTGCTAGTGCAAACAGTAAAAACATGGGTGTATAACTACAGATCTGATTAAACAAGAAAAATAGAGATCGATGCACATTCTGGGCCCCATATATCATAATATCTATACTAGTGCAAACAGTAAAAACATGGGTGTATAATACAGATCTGATTAAACAAGAAAAGAGATGATCCAATGCACTTCCTGGGCCCCATATATCATAATATCTTGCTAGTGCAAACAGTAAAAACATGGGTTATAACTACAGATCTGATTAAACAGAAAAGAGATGATCAATGCACATTCCTGGGCCCATATATCATAATATCGTGCTAGTGCAAACAGTAAAAACATGGGTGTATAACTACAGATCTGATTAAACAAGAAAGAGATGATCAATGCACATTCCTGGGCCCCTATATCATAATTATCTGTGCTAGTGCAAACAGTAAAAAACATGGGTGTTAACTACAGATCTGATTAAACAAGAAAAGAGATGTCAATGCACATTCCTGGGCCCCATTATCATAATATCTACTAGTGCAAACAGTAAACAGGGTGTATCACTCAGATCTGATTAAACAAGAAAAGAGTGATGTACAAGCACCATTACCTGTGGCCCTCATATCCTCTAACTATCACGATACTGACTAAGAGTCAAAACCTGTAAAAAATTATATCCTATAAAAATTGAGTATCATGCACTTTAAACAGAACAGAGGACTGAGTAGCAATGCACATTCCTGGGCCCCATATATCATATATCTGTGCTAGTGCAAACAGTAAAAAGGGGTATAACTACAGATCTGATTTAAACAGAAAAAAGAGATGATCAATGCACATTCCTGGGCCCCATATATCATATATCTTGCTAGTGCAAACAGTAAAAACATGGGTGTAAACTACAGATCTGATTAAACAGAAAAGAGATGATCAATGCACATTTGGGCCCCATATATCATAATATCTTGCTAGTGCAAACAGTAAAAACATGGTGGATAACTACAGATCTGATTAAACAAGAAAAGAGATGATCAATGACACATTCCGGGCCCCATATATCATAATATCTATGCTAGTGCAAACAGTAAAAACATGGGTGTTATAACTACAGATCTGATTAACAAAGAAAGAGATGATCAATGCACATTCCTGGGCCCCATATATCATAATATCTATGCTAGTGCAAACAGTAAAAACATGGGTGTATAACTACAGATCTGATTAAACATGAAAAGAGATGATCAATGCACATTCCTGGGCCCCATATATCATAATATCTGTGCTAGTGCAAACAGTAAAAACATGGGGGTATAACTGCAGATCTGATTAAACAGAAAAGAGATGATCAATGCACATTCCTGGGCCCCATATATCATAATATCTTCTAGTGCAAACAGTAAAAACATGGGTGTGATAACTACAGATCTGATTAAACAGAAAAGAGATGATCAATGCACATTCTGGGCCCATATTCATAATATCTTGCTAGTGCAAACAGTAAAAACATGGGTGTATAACTACAGATCTGATTAAAAAAGAAAAGAGATGATCAATGCACATTCCTGGGCCACATATCATAATATCTTTGCTAGTGCAAACAGTAAAAACATGGGTGTATAACTACAGATCTGATAAACAAGAAAAGGATGATCATGCACATTCCTGGGCCCCATATATCAATAATATCTATACTAGTGCAAACAGTAAAAACATGGGTGTATAACTACAGATCTGATTAACAAGAAAAGAGATGATCATGCACATTCCTGGGCCCCATATATCATAAATCTTCTAGTGCAAACGTAAAAACATGGGTGTTTATAACTACAGATCTGATTTAAACAAGAAAAGAGATGATCAATGCACATTCCTGGGCCCCATATATCATAATATCTATACTAGTGCAAACAGTAAAAACATGGGTTGATAACTACAGATCTGATTAAACAAGAAAAGAGATGATCAATGCACATTCCTGGGCCCATATATCTAATATCTATATAGTGCAAACAGTAAACATGGGTGTAAACTCAGATCTGATTAAACAGAAAAGAGATGATCAATGCACATTCCTGGGCCCCATATATAACATATAGTGCTAGTGCAAACCGTAAAAACATGGGTGTATAACTACAGATCTGATTAAACAAGAAAAGAGATGATCAATGCACATTCCTGGGGCCCCATATATCTAATATCTATGCTGTGCAAACAGTAAAAAAAACAGGGTGTATAACTACAGATCTGATTAAACAGAAAAGAGATGATCAATGACATTCTGGGCACCCTATATCATAATATCTGTGCTAGTGCAAACAGTAAAAAACATGGGTGTATAACTACAGATCTGATTATTAAACAAGAAAAGAGATGATCAATGCACATTCCTGGGCCCCATATATCATAATATCTGTGCTAGTGCAAACAGTAAAAAACATGGGTGTATAACTACAGATCTGATTTAAACAAGAAAAGAGATGATCAATGCACATTCCTGGGCCCCATAAATCATAATATCTATGCTAGTGCAAACAGTAATAAAACATGGGTTGTATAACTACAGATCTGATTAAACAAGAGAGAAAAGAGATGATCAATGCACATTCCTGGGCCCCATATATCATAATATCTGTGCTAGTGCAAACAGTAAAAACAGGGGTGTATAACTACAGATCTGATTAAACAAGAAAAGAGATGATCAATGCACATTCCTGGGCCCCATATATCATAAATCTATACTATGTGTGCAAACAGTAAAACAGGGTGTATAAACTACAGATCTCGTTAAACAAGAAAAGGATGTCAATGCACATTCCTGGCCCCTTATATCATTCTATACTAGCTGCAAACAGTAAAAAAGGGTGTATAACTACAGACTGATTAAACAAGAAAAGAGATGATCAATGCACATTCCTGGGCCCCATATATCATAATATCTGTGATGTGCAAACAGTAAAAACATGGGGGTATAAATACAGATCTGATTAAACAAGAAAAAGAGATATCAATGCACACCTGGCGCAATATATCATAATATCTGTGCTATATCGTGCAAACAGTATAAAAACATGTGTGTATAACACAGATCTGATAAAAAGAAAAAGAGATGATCAATGCACATTCCTGGGCCCCATATATCATATCTATACTAGTGCAAACAGTAATAACATGGGTGTATAACTACAGATCTGATTAAACAAGAAAAGAGATGATCAATGCACATTCCTGGGCCCCATATATCATAATATCTATACTAGTGCAAACATAAACATGGGTGTATCACTCAGATCTGATAACAAGAAAAGAGATGATCAATGCACATTCCTGGGCCCCATATATCATAAATCTAGTTAGTGCAAACAGTAAAAACAGGGGTGTATAACTACGATCTGATTTAAACAAGAAAAGAGATGATCAATGCACATTCCTGGGCCCATATATCATAATATCTATACTAGTGCAAACAGTAAAAACATGGGGTTATAACTACAGATATGATAAACAAGAAAAGAGATGATCATGCACATTCCTGTGGCCCCATAAACTCAAATATCTATACTAGTGCAAACAGTAACCAGGTGTATAACTACAGATCTGATTTTTTAAACAAGAAAGTATGTCAGCACATATCAATGCACATTCTGCGGCTCCCATATACGAGATAATTATCTGGGATAGTGCAACAATAATAAAATGGTGTATAACTACAGATCTGATTAAACAAGAAAGAGCGGATGATCAATGGCACATTCCTGGGCGCCATATATATAATATCTATACAGTGCAAACAGTAAAAACATGGGTGTATAACTACAATATAATCATAATATCTGTGCTAGTGCAAACAGTAAAACATGGGTGTATAACTACAGATCTGATTATACACCAGAGGGGCCAAACGGTGAGAGTTCTCTTCTCTGCACTCAGTGTGGGAAAAGCTTCACTCGGAGCTCCTGGCTCAATAAACACAAGAGGACCCACACGGAGAAAGGCCGTACGGCTGCACCGAGTGCAGTAAAAGGTTTAACCAAAAAGAACACCTTCTCCGGCACCAAAGATCCCACACCGGCGAGAGGCCCTATCCCTGCCAGACCTGTGGGAAGAGCTTTGGTCGAAAGGAACATCTAGTGCGACACCAGAGATTG
This sequence comes from Hymenochirus boettgeri, assembly GCA_019447015.1. Taxonomy (NCBI): domain Eukaryota; kingdom Metazoa; phylum Chordata; class Amphibia; order Anura; family Pipidae; genus Hymenochirus; species Hymenochirus boettgeri. The sequence continues at coordinate 38,042 of JAACNH010001588.1, read as the reverse complement.
CACCAGTGCTCTCAGGCCAGGCTGGGCTGAACGTCCATGGGATAGGAGGTCATTTCTATGTGGGCCCCAGCACTACCCATTGTTAGGGTGGTGATGACTGCCTGGAAGTTCTGTAGCTTTGGGGTGTGAGAAGTGATTTCGAGTTTCATTCACTCAAGAACAGTCTTTAGACTGCCGCTAAATTATCACCAAAACAATAAAAAATGATCATTGGAAATCTGAATAGGGTTGCAGCAGCTGCTATGGTTTACTTCCCGAACAAACAAGACAAGAGATGATCAATGCACATTCCTGGGCCCATATATCATAATATCTGTGCTAGTGCAAACAGTAAAAACATGGGGGTATAACTACAGATCTGATTAAACAAGAAAAGAGATGATCAATGCACATTCCTGGGCCCATATATCATAATATCTGTGCTAGTGCAAACAGTAATAACATGGGTGTAGAACTACAGATCTGATTAAACAAGAAAAGAGATGATCAATGCACATTCCTGGGCCCCATATATCATAATATCTATAGATGCAACAGTAATAAACATGGGTGTATAACTACAGATCTGATTAAACAAGAAAAGAGATGATCAATGCACATCCTGGGCCCTATATCATAATTTTCTAGTGCAACAGTAAAAACATGGGGTGTATAACTACAGATCTGATTAAACAAGAAAAGAGATGATCAATGCACATTCCTGGGCCCCATATATCATAATATCTATACTAGTGCAAACAGTAAAAACATGGGTGTATAACTACAGATCTGATTAAACAAGAAAAGAGATGATCAATGCACATTCCTGGGCCATATATCATAATATCTTCTAGTGCAAACAGTAAAAACATGGGTGTATAACTACAGATCTGATTAAACAAGAAAAGAGATGATCAATGCACATTCCTGGGCCCATATATCATAATATCTATACTAGTGCAAACAGTAAAAACATGGGTGTATAACTACAGATCTGATTAAACAAGAAAAGAGATGATCAATGCACATTCCTGGCCCCATATATCTAATATCTTCTAGTGCAAACAGTAAAAACATGGTGTATAACTACAGATCTGATTAACAAGAAAAGAGATGATCAATGCACTTCCTGGGCCCATATATCATAATATCTATACTAGTGCAAACAGTAAAACATGGGTGTATAACTACAGATCTGATTAAACAAGAAAGAGATGATCAATGCACATTCCTGGGCCCCATATATCATAATATCTATACAGTGCAAACAGTAATAAACATGGGTGTATAACTACAGATCTGATTAAACAGAAAAGAGATGATCAATGCACATTCCTGGGCCCCATTATCATAATATCTATACTAGTGCAAACAGTAAAACATGGGTGTATAACTACAGATCTGATTAAACAGAGAAAGAGATGATCAATGCACATTCCTGGGCCCCATATATCTAATATCTTCTAGTGCAAACAGTAAAACATGGGTGTAATACTACAGATCTGATTAAACAGAAAAGAGATGATCAATGCACATTCCTGGGCCCCATATATCATAATATCTATACAGTGCAAACAGTAAAAACATGGGTGTATAACTAGATCTGATTAAACAAGAAAAGAGATGATCAATGCACATTCCTGGGCCCCATATATCTAATATCTATACTAGTGCAAACAGTAATAACATGGGTGTATAACTACAGATCTGATTAAACAAGAAAAGAGATGATCAATGCACATTCCTGGGCCCCATATATCATATCTATACTAGTGCAAACAGTAAAAACATGGGTGTATAACTACAGATCTGATTAAACAAGAAAAGAGATGATCAATGCACATTCCTGGGCCCATATCATAATATCTATACTAGTGCAACAGTAAAAACATGGGTGTTAACTACAGATCTGATTAAACAAGAAAGAGATGATCAATGCCATTCCTGGGCCCCATATATATAATATCTACTAGTGCAAACAGTAATAACATGGGTGTATAACTACAGATCTGATTAAACAAGAAAAGAGATGATCAATGCACATTCCTGGGCCCCATATATCATAATATCTATACTAGTGCAAACAGTAAAAACATGGGTGTATAACTACAGATCTGATTAAACAGAAAAGAGATGATCAATGCACATTGCTGGGCCCCATATATCATAATATCTTCTAGTGCAAACAGTAATAACATGGGTGTATAACTACAGATCTGATTAAACAAGAAAGAGATGATCAATGCACATTCCTGGGCCCCATATATCATAATATCTTCTAGTGCAAACAGTAATAACATGGTTTATAACTACAGATCTGATTAACAAAAAGAGATGATCAATGCACATTCCTGGGCCCCATATATCATAATATCTCTAGTGCAAACAGTAAAAAACATGGGTGTATAACTACAGATCTGATTAAACAAGAAAAGAGATGATCAATGCACATTCCGGGCCCCATATATCATAATATCTATCTAGTGCAAACAGTAAAACATGGGTGAATAACTACAGATCTGATTAAACAAGAAAAGAGATGATCAATGCACATTCCTGGGCCCCATAATCATAATATCTATCTAGTGCAACAGTAAAAACATGGGGGTATAACTACAGATCTGATTAAACAAGAAAAGAGATATCAATGCACATTCCTGGGCCCCATTATCATAATATCTTGCTAGTGCAAACAGTAAAACATGGGTGTATAACTACAGATCTGATTAAACAAGAAAAGAGATGATCAATGCACATTCCTGGGCCCCATATATCATAATATCTATCTAGTGCAAACAGTAAAAACATGGGTGTATAACTACAGATCTGATTAAACAAAAAAGAGATGATCAATGCACATTCCTGGGCCCATATACATAATATCTTCTATGCAAACAGTAAAAACATGGGTGTATAACTACAATCTGATTAACAAGAAAAGAGATGCTCAATGCACATTCCTGGGCCCCATATATCATAATATCTGCTAGTGCAAACAGTAAAACATGGGTGTATACTACAGATCTGATTAAACAGAAAGAGATGATCAATGCACATTCCTGGGCCCCATATATCATAATATCTTACTAGTGCAAACAGTAAAAACATGGGTGTATAAACTACAGATCTGATTAAACAAGAAAAGAGATGATCAATGCACCTTCCTGGCCCTATATCATATATCTATACTAGTGCAAACAGTAATAACATGGGTGTATAACTACAGATCTGATTAAACAAGAAAAGAGATGATCAATGCACATTCCTGGGCCCCATATATCATAATATCTGTACTAGTGCAACAAGTAAAAACATGGGTGTAACACAGATCTGATTAAACAGAAAAGAGATGATCAATGCACATTCCTGGGCCCATATATCATAATATCTATACTAGTGCAAACAGTAAAAACATGGTGTATAACTACAGATCTGATTAAACAAAAAAGAGATGATCAATGCACATTCCTGGGCCCCATAATATAATATCTATACTAGTGCAAACAGTAATAACAGGGTGTATACTACAGAATCTGATTAACAAGAAAAGATAGATCAATGCACATTCCTGGGCCCCATATACATAATTATCTAGTGCAAACATTAAACATGGGTTGAAACTACAGATCTGATTAACAGAAAAAGAGATGATCAATGCACATTCCTGGGCCCCATATATCATAATATCTATACTAGTGCAAACAGTAAAAACATGGGTGTATAACTACAGATCTGATTAAACAAGAAAAGAGATGATCAATGCACATTCCTGGGCTCCATATATCATAATATCTGTGCTAGTGCAAACAGTAAAAACATGGGTGTATAACTACAGATCTGATTAAACAAGAAAAGAGATGATCAATGCACATTCCTGGGCCCCATATATAGAATACTATACTAGTGCAAACAGTATAAAAACATGGGTGTATAACTACAGATCGATTAAACAGAAAAGAGATGATCAATGCACATTCCTGGGCCCCATATATCAACAAATATCTCTAGTGCAAACAGTAAAACATGGGTGTATAAATACAGATCTGATTAAACAGAAAGAGATGATCAATGCCATTCCTGGGCCCCATATATAATAATTCTATCTAGTGCAAACAGTAATAACATGGGTGTATAACTCAGATCTGATTAAACAGAAAGAGATGATCAATGCACATTCCTGGGGCCCATATAACATATCTATACTAGTGCAAACAGTAAAAACATGGGTGTATACTACAGATCTGATTAAACAGAAAAGAGATGATCAATGCACATTCCTGGGCCCCATATATCATATATCTATAAGTGCAAACAGTTAAAACATGGGTGTATAACTACAGATCTGATTAAACAAAGAAAAGAGATGATCAATGACATTCCTGGGCCCCATATATCATAATATCTATACTAGTGCAAACAGTTATAACATGGGTGTATAATACAGATCTTATTAACAGAAAAGAGATGATCATGCACATTCCTGGGCCCCATATATCATAATATCTATACTAGTGCAAACAGTAAAAACATGGGTGTATACTACAGATCTTATTAAACAAGAAAAGAGATGATCAATGCACATTCTGGGCCCATATATCATAATATCTTACTAGTGCAAACAGTAAAAAACATGGGGTATAACTACAGATCTGATTAAACAGAAAGAGATGATCAATGCCATTCCTGGGCCCCATATATAAATACTATACTAGTGCAAACAGTAAAACAGGGTGTTAACTACAGATGATTAAACAAGAAAAGAGATGATCAATGCACATTCCTGGGCCCCATATATATATATCTTCTAGTGCAAACAGTAAAAACATGGGTGTATAACTACAGATCTGATTAAACAAGAAAGAGATGATCAATGCACATTCCTGGGCCCCTATATCATAATATCTATACTAGTGCAAACAGTAAAAACATGGGTGTATAACTACAGATCTGATTAAACAAGAAAAGAGATGATCAATGCACATCCTGGGCCCATATATATAATATCTATACTAGTGCAAACAGTAATAACATGGGTGTATAACTACAGATTGATTAACAAGAAAAGAGATGATCAATGACATTCCTGGGCCCATATATCATAATATCTCTAGTGACAACAGTATAAAACATGGGTGTATAACTACAGATCTGATTAAACAAGAAAGAGATGATCAATGACATTCCTGGGCCCAATATAATAATATCTATACTAGTGCAAACAGTAATACATGGGTGTATAACTACAGATCTGATTAAACAAGAAAGAGATGATCAATGCACATTCCTGGGCCCCATATATCATATATTATACTAGTGAAACAGTAAAAACAGGGTGTATAACTACAGATCTGATTAAACAAGAAAGAGATGATCATGCACATTCTGGGCCCATATATCATAATATCTATACTAGTGCAAACAGTAAAACATGGGTGTATAACTACAGATCTGATTAAACAAGAAAGAGATGATCAATGCACATTCCTGGGCCCCATATATCATAATATCTTCTAGTGCAAACAATAAAACATGGGTGTTAAACTACAGATCTGATTAAACAGAAAAGAGATGATAATGCACATTCCTGGGCCCCATATATCATAATATTATATAGTGCAACAGTAAAAACATGGGTGTATAACTACAGATCTGATTAAACAAGAAAGAGATGATCAATGCACATTCCTGGGCCCCATATTAATAATATCTATAGTGCAAACAGTAAAAACATGGGTGTATAACTACAGATCTGATTAAACATGAAAAGAGATGATCAATGCACATTCCTGGGCCCCATTATCATAATAATTTTACTAGTGCAAACAGTATAAAACATGGGTTGAAACTAAGATCTGATTAAACAGAAAAGAGATGATCAATGCCAATCCTGGGCCCCCTATATCATATATCTATGCTAGTGCAAACAGTAAAAACATGGGTGTATAATACAGATCTGATTAAACAAGAAAAGAGATGATCAATGCACATTCCTGGGCCCCATATATCATAATATCTTGCTAGTGCAAACAGTAAAAACTGGGTGGTAACTACAGATCTGATTAAACAAGAAAAGAGATGACAATGCACATTCCTGGGCCCCATATATCATAATATCTATGCTAGTGCAAACAGTAAAAACATGGGTGATAACTACAGATCTGATTAAACAAGAAAAGAGATGATCAATGCACATTCCTGGGCCCACTATATCAAAATATCTTCTAGTGCAAACAGTAAAACATGGGGTATAACTACAGATCTGATTAAACAGAAAAGAGATGATCAATGCACATTCTGGGCCCCATATATCATAATATCTATACTAGTGCAAACAGTAAAAACATGGGTGTATAACTACAGATCTGATTAAACAAGAAAAGGATGATCAATGCAATTCTGGGCCCCATATATTAAATATCTATACTAGTGCAAACAGTAAAAACATGGGTGTATAACTACAGATGATTAAACAAGAAAAAGAGATGATCAATGCAAATTCGGGCCCCATATATCATAATATCTATACTAGTGCAAACAGTAAAAACATGGGTGTATAACTAACGATCTGTAAACAAAGAAAAGATGATCAATGCACATTCCTGGGCCCCATATATCATAATATCTTCTAGTGCAAACAGTAAAAAACATGGGTGTATAACTACAGATCTGATAAACAGAAAAAGAGATGATCAATGCACATTCCTGGGCCCCTATATCATAATATCTATCTAGTGCAAACAGTAATAACATGGGTGTATAACTACAGATCTGATTAAACAGAAAAGAGATGATCAATGCACATTCCTGGGCCCATATATCATAATATCTTCTAGTGCAAACAGTAAAAACATGGGTGTATAACTAACAGATCTGATAAACAAGAAAAGAGATGATCAATGCACATTCCTGGGCCCATATATCATAATATCTATACTAGTGCAAACAGTTAAAACATGGGTGTATAACTACAGATCTGATTAAACAAGGAAAGAGATGATCAATGCACATTCCTGGGCCCCATATATCATATATCTATACTAGTGCAAACAGTATAAAACATGGGTGTATAACTAAAGATCTGATTAAACAAGAAAAGAGATGATCAATGCACATTCTCGGGCCCCATATATCATAATATCTATACTAGTGCAAACAGTAAAAACATGGGGGTATAACTACAGATCTGATAAACAAGAAAGAGATGATCAATGCACATTCCTGGGCCCCATAATTATAATATTATACTAGTGCAAACAGTAAAAACATGGGTGGTAACTACAGATCTGTAAACAGAAAAGAGATGATCAATGCACATTCCTGGGCCCAATATCATAATATCTATACTAGTGCAAACAGTAAAAACAAGGGTGTATACTACAGATCTGATTAAACAAGAAAAGAGATGATCAATGCACATTTGGGCCCCATATAATAATATCTATACCAGTGCAAACAGTAAAAAATGGGTGTATAACTACAGTCTGATATTAAACAAGAAAAGAGATGATCAATGCACATTCCTGGGCCATATATCATAATATCTATATGTGCAAACAGTAAATAACATGGTGTATAACTACAGAGATCTGATTAAACAAGAAAAGAGATGATCAATGCACATTCCTGGGCACCCATATATCATATACTGTCTAGTGCAAACAGTAAAAACATGGGGGTTATAACTACAGATCTGATTAAACAAGAAAAGAGATGATCAATGCACATTCCTGGGCCCCATATATCATAATATCTATACTAGTGCAAACAGTAAAACATGGGTGTATAACTACAGATCTGAATTAAACAGAAAAGAGATGATCAATGCACATTCCTGGGCCCCATTATATAATATCTATCTAGTGCAAACAGTAAAAACATGGGTGTATAACCAGATCTGATTAACAAACAAGAAAAGAGATGATCAATGCACATTCCTGGGCCCCATATATAATAATATCTATACTAGTGCAAACAGTAATAACATGGGTGTATATAACTAAGATCTGATTAAACAAGAAGAGATGATCAATGCACATTCCTGGGCCCATATTCAATAATCATATCATTATAGTGCAAACAGTAAAAACATGGGTGTATAACTACAGATCTGATTAAACACAGAAAAGAGATGATCAATGCACATTCCTGGGCCCCTATATCATAATATCTATACTAGTGCAAACAGTAAAAACATGGGTGATAACTACAGATCTGATTAAACAAGAAAAGAGATGATCAATGCACATCCTGGGCCCCATATAATCATAATCTATGACGTGAACAGTAAAAACATGGGTGTATACAACAGATCTGAATAAACAAGAAAAGAGATGATCAATGCACATTCCTGGGCCCCATATATCATAATATCTATACTAGTCAAACAGTAAAACATGGTGTGTATAACTACAGATCTGATTAAACAAGAAAAGAGATGATCAATGACATTCCTGGGCCCCATATATCATTATCTGTACTAGTGCAAACAGTAAAAACATGGGTGTATAACTACAGATCTGATTAAACAAGAAAAGAGATGATCAATGCACATTCCTGGGCCCCATATATCATAATATCTATACTAGTGCAAACAGTAATAACATGGGTGTATAATAAGATCTGATTAAACAAGAAAAGAGATGATCAATGCACATTCTGGGCCCCATATATCATAATATCTATACTAGTGCAAACAGTAATAACATGGGTGTATAACTACAGATCTAATAAATCAAGAAAAGAGATGATCAATGCACATTCCTGGGCCCCATATATCATAATATCTATACTAGTGCAAACAGTAAAAACATGGGTGTATAACTACAGATCTGATTAAACAAGAAAAGAGATGATCAATGCACATCCTGGGCCCCATATATCAATATCTATACTAGTGCAAACAGTAAAAACATGGGTGTATAACTACAGATCTGATTAAACATGAAAAGAGATGATCAATGCACATTCCTGGGCCCCATATATCATAATACTTATTACTAGTGCAAACAGTAAAACATGGGTGTATAACTACAGATCTGATTTAAACAAGAAAGAGATGATCAATGCACATTCCTGGGCCCATATATATAATATCTGTCTGTGCAAACAGTAAAAACATGGGTTTTTTGTTACAATTTATGCCTATAAAGTGAAAAGCCTTCCAACCACGTTCAAGGTAACCAGTATTGGAAGGTCCTAACAGTTTACTTGGGTCATTATCAGTGAGAGTATTTACCGGAGGTACGGGCAGTTGAGATATTTACTGGAGGTACGGGCAGTGAGATATTTACCGAGAGGTACGGGCAGTGAGGGTCAGTGAAGAGTATTACCGGAGGTAAGGGCAGTGAGAGTATGTACCGGGTTAGTTACGAGCAAGGAGCAGTGAGAGTATTTACCGGAGGACGAGCGTGAGAGTAGTATTTACCGGAGGTATGGGCAGTGAGATATGTACTGGGGTACGAAAGTGAGAGTATTTACGGAAGGTACGAGCAGTGAGAAAGAGTTGAGAGTATTTACCGGAGGTCGGCAGTGAGATGAGAGTATTACCGGAGGTACGAGCAGTGAGAGTATTAACGGAGGGTACGGGCAGTGAGAGTATTTACGGAGGTACGGGCAAGTGAGGAGTATTTACTGGAGGTAGTGGCAGTGAGAGTATTTACCGGAGGTTAAGAGAGTGGAGTATTTACCGGAGGGGATGGGCAGTGAGCGTATTGCCGGAGGTACGGGCAGTGAGTGAGAGTATTTACCGGAGAGGTGCCCCGGAGGTACGGGCTGGCAGTGAGAGTATTTTTACTGGAAGGTAAGAGCAGTGAGAGTATTACGGAGGGTACGGGCAGTGAGCGTATTTGCGGAGGTACGAGCAGGCAGTGAGAGTATTTGACCGGAGGTATGGGCAGGCAGGAGTCTTTACTGGGGTACGAGCAAGAAGTGAGAGTATGTTACCGGAGGATGGGCAGTGAGAGTATGTACCGGAGGTACGCGCAAGTGAGAGTATTTAACTGGGGGACGAGCAGTGAGAGTATTTCTGGAGGTACGAGCAGTGAGAAGTATTTACAGGGGTATGGCAGTGAGAGTATTTTACCGGAGGTACGAGCAGTGAGAGTATTTATGGAGGTAGGTACGAGCAGTGAGAGTAGTGACGGAGGTATGGGCAGTGAGAGATTTACCGGCGGGGTACGAGCAGTGAGAGGATTACTGGAGGTACGAGCAGGAGAGTATTTATGGAGGTACGAGCAGGAGATTATTTACCGGAGGTATGGGCAGTGAGAGTAATTTACTGGAGGTAAGGGCCGTGAGCATTTTAAATTAGTGCTGATTTTTTGTTAATACCCTGCATTGCACCTTCACAGGTAAACACGATGCACTATTTTGTCACGACAATGGACACAATGTTGTATTTCTTGCAGGCGCATCTCAGCCTGTGAAGAGTCACAAAACTTCTTCTATATGTCAGAAACACAGAAGGATTACTATGTGGTGGTTAGTACACCAGGGTAAACGGTTAACTGTTATGCCTTAGAATTGCTAGTTTAAGCTGAGCAAGCATTCTCTGTATATTAATGTTGGCTACTGCATGACATTTCATGGCCTTTATGGGGCCACAAGGACAAGCACCACGCTGGAGCGAAAGGGAGGGAGACCAGTGAGAGGACGGCCGCAGCAGGCGGGCGGGAAGGGACAAAAAGAAAACGGGACGGGCGGGGAGGGGGGGGGGGGGACCGGGGGCGGGGGGAAACAAAACCTAAACCACAGACGGGGCGCGGGCGGGAGGACCCCCCGCAAGATACCGGACGACCCCGACAAGAGACCGGACGACCCGGCAAGAGACCGGACGACCCGCAGAGACCGGAAGACCGCGCAAGAGACCGGACGACCCGCGCAAGATACCGTACGACCCCGCAAGAGACCGTACGACCCCGCAAGAGGACCGGCGACCCCGCAAGAGACCGGACGACCGCGCAAGGGAGACCGGACGACCCCGCAATGAGACCGTGTACGAACGCGGCACGAGACCGACGACCCGCAAGAGACCGGACGACCCCGCAAGAGACCGGGACGAACCCGCAAGGAGACAGGACGACCCCGCAATAGACCGGAACCCCGCAAGAGACCTTACTACCCCTCACTTACTTACTCCCCCTCCCTATCCCCCTTACTACCCCTCAATATACCTTACTACTCTCAAACCTACTACCCATCAAGATACCTTACTACCCCTCAATATACCTTACTACCTCTCACTATACCTTCCTCCCCCCTCCCGCACCTTCCTTACCCTCAATCTACCTTTACCCCTCAATATACCTTACTACCCCTCAATATACCTTACTACCCCGCAAATATACCTTACTACACCAATATCCTTACTACCCCTCATATACCTTACTACCCCTCAATATTACCTTACTACTCTCACTAACCTTATACCCTCAATAAACCTTACTACTCCTCAATCACCAATACCCCTTACTACCCCTCAATATACCTTACTACCTCTCAAATATTACCTTACTACCTTCACTATACCTTTCTCCCCCTCCCTCATCCCTTATACCCTCCAATATACCTTCTACCCCTCCACTATTACCTTTTACTAACCTCTCAATATACTGACTACCCTCAATTACTTACCTACGCCTCAATCACCCAATACCCCTGACTACCCTAAATCTTACCTTACTACTCCTCAATATACCTTACTACCCCTTACTACCCTTCAATATACCTTACTACCCTTCAAGATACCTTACTACCCCTCAATATACCTTACTACCCCTCAATAAACCTTACTACTCCTCATCACCAATACCCCTTACTACCCCTCAATAAACTTAATAACGCCCTCAATATTTTACTTACTACCTCTGGATAATACCTTACACCCCTAATATACCTTACTACCCTCAATAAAACGGTACTACTCCTCAATCACCACTACCCAGTTACTACACCGAAAGATACAGTAATACCAGCAAGAGACCGGACGACCGCGCGGGATAACCTGAATACCCCTCAATAGACCGTACTACCCCAATAAACCTTACTACTCCTCAGCACCAATACCCCGTTACGACCCCTCAATAAGACCGGACTGACTCACGCAAAGAGACCGGACGACCCCGCCAATGAGACCGGGACGACCCGCAAGGAACAGGAACGCGCAGCACCAGACCGCCGCAACGGCAAGAGACCGGAAGACGCGCAAGAGACCGGAGACCGCAAGCGACGACGACCCCGAAGATGACCGGACCGACCCGAGCACCGGAGACCGCCGCAAGAGACCGGACCCAACGGCAAGAGACCGGACGACCAACCGCAAGATACCGGACGGACCCCGCAACAACACGAGCCGCAAGATGACCGAGAGACCACACGCAAGAGGACGGAGACCGCGCAAGAGACCGGCGACGTTGCCCGCAAGAGAGCCGGACGGACCCCGCAAGAGACCGGCGACGCCCAAGACCCGACCAAGAGATCACGGACGACGCCGCAAGACACAAGACCCCATACCCCGAAAAGACCGACCGCCCGCACACAACGAGACGCGACGACGGACACGCAAGAGACGGACGACGCTCAGCACAACCCCCGAAGACCAAGATACTGAAGGGAGACAGACCCCGCTAGGGACCCCAACGACAGACCGAGACCGCGAGTACCCCGCAAGAGACCGGAGTACGCGCCAGCACAACCGACCGAGTGACAGGACAACCCGCAGAGACCGGACGACCCGATCAGAGGCACCCCGCAACAGACTGGAGACCCCCGGCAAACCGAGACCCCGCAAGAGACCGAACGACCCAACCAAGACCCTAAGACACGCTTCAACGATACCGGTACTTGACCCCGCAATAGACCGGACGACCACCCAAGAACTTATGAACCCTCGATAGAAACCTTAGACTCCCTAACAATGTCACCCCAGATAGACGTCCCTATCAATACTACCGCATCTCAAACCTATACCTGCGACTACAATCCTTCATATCCAGACCTTGGCCACCAGACCTTGGACCCCAAGTACCGGTACTGCCCTCAAGTACCGGTTACGTACCCCGTCAAAAACCGTTACGTACCGTCAATATACCGTACGAACCTCACCTCATAGAGCCTCGGAAGTTAACCCTCTCAAGAACCGTTACTGACGCCCCAAGATCATCCGTACTGACCCGACCAATAAACGGACACTTACGCACCAACAACTAACCGGTACGACCCGCAATAGTACAGACTACCCCTCAAGATAGGGACGACCAGCACGTCAAGGATAACCGTTAAGACCCCGACAAATACCGGATTACCCCAGCAAGAAACCGGACCGAGACCAGAAGCCGCAAGCACCAAGACCGGACGACCCGTAAGAGACATCACAACGCAAGAGACGACTATCGGACTATCGCCAAAGAGCCGGACGACACCGCAATAGATCCGGGACGACCCCGCAAGAGACCGGACGACCCCGCAAGGAGACCGGACGACCCAGCAAGATCCCGTACTGAACGCCTCAAGATCTTGACGACCTCATCAATCACCTTAGTACTTCTCAATGACCGACCTGCACGCAGGCGACCCCAGATACCATGACTGACCCCGCAAAACCAGACGACCCCGCCAGATACCGGACGCCCTCAAAGTATCCGGACGACGCCCCGAATGAGCCGTAGGACCCGAAGAGCGCGGAGACCGCGCAAGAGACCGGAACGCCCGCAAGATAAGGGACGGAACCGCCGAAATGACCTTACACCACCTTAAATACCTTACTACCCCATATAGACATTACCATTAGACATAGAACCTTCTCAATGGACGACCCATACTGACGACCTCAATTACCGTACTGCCTATCAATAACAATTACTGCCCCATCAATATGCCTCACTTCCCTCAATTATCCTCACGCCAGCACAATATACCTTACTACCCCAAATACACCTTACTGCCTCAATAACCTTACTACCCCACAATCTACACTTACTGCCCCTCACAACCTTTATACAATCAATACCCCTTGAAGCACACATTACGACCCCTCAATGTACCTACTGCCCATCAACACTACTATCCCATACAATTACCCCTAAGCACCTTACAACCTCAAAACCCCGTACGACCCCTCAAATACCCTATTGCCATAAGTACCACTTATTCCCCTTCAATACCCATCACTGTCCCTCAATACCCTTTATTCCCCTCTACTTGCTATTATTTGCAGGATATAAATGTGTTGTGAATTACCGGGTGGTAGGCATCTAGACCCTGGCTATAGAACCCAGCACTCTTGGGTAAAAATTCTTAGAAAAACCTGCTGATAGAGTCGCCCCTCCGAGTTTTACAGGACAGACACAGAGAGCAGCTTCCAATAGCTTTTGTGTTAACCCTTGTAGTAAGGGGAGGGATAGTGTGATGGATGTTTAATCACGCCTATATGAGAAAGAATATTAAGGCCAGTGAAGGAGGAGGAAACTGAGAGAAGTTTCTGATAGACGCGAGCTAGAGCAGGTGGAGCACAGCTTTAAGACGGACAAACCCTTTTTCAAACACCAACGACATGTTATTTTTCTACAGTCCCATTCATTATAGATCCCAGTCCGGTTATTGCTCTGTCGGGCTTTGTGGAGACATTAACTTAAAAATGGAGCTGGATAAATTGCTCTGAAGGTTTCATCACTTTACCGATTGTTAAGATTGGGATGGGTATATTTATAAAAAGTCACATTGTTTCTCCATGTTAATAACGGCGAAAACATTGCACGCAGAAAAACAGCGTTTTTGGGACTAATCTTTTTGTGGGTTTATAAAAAGAGTGGGGGAAAAAAAACAGACTTGACGCCGGTGAAAAACGCGAACAAGGCCATGATATAAAAGAGCGAAAAGTTCTTATTGCAGCGAAAAACGCATCTACAGATGGCGCCGCTATTGGGTAAACCATAGACATAGCCAACAAAAAGTAGCTCCTCCCTCACTCATTGTCTCTAGCCACAATGATCAAGCTTCAAGCCCGCCTGGTTTAAAAGGTTTGTTATCAATAAACTTTATTGTTACTTTTTTAATTAGGGAAATTGCAACAGCACAAAAGGTGAAAACACACCCGATCATTGTTAGCGGATAGCCAGCTGTCAACGGTCATGGCACTATATTACATTTAGCAACACCATTGGGGAATCCAGACAAAGGAATAATGAAGTTGACAATACGACCTATTAACAAAGTGAAAACGCGCATGCCAAAGCGATCGCAAAGCGATAGCGAACCGCCATTCCAAAGCGACAGACCGAGAGGTGCTGAAGGCAGGCAAAAGCACACACCTAGAATGCTAACAATTGCACCTTCATGGAAATGCAACACATTGAGCCTTACATTGCGAGACCGCTAAAACACCCCAAGAAAAACGGGGGGCGTGAGGTGCTTTCACGTGGGAAAGACAGAAATAGCGGATAATTTAAAGTCCAAGCTTACAAAAGTTGTGATTGAAAAAGGCGAAATTAAATGTATACCAAACATGGATCAAAAAGATCGCCTTTTCGCCAGGGTGTCTCTCGAATGAGGCAATATGAGCAAAATGCTCAGGGCAGCACCCCTGCTAATTAGAGAGGCGGCAGGACAGCAAGTTACTTTAATTTTTTCTTTAGAAAAAGTGTCCGGGCGAGTAAGAGCAGTATAGGGCGGGAATTCAGAGAAGTTTGGTCAGGTGGCAAAAATCCAGAGACACCCCTGCTTTTTCGACACTCTCAGTGGCGATAAATATTGCGCTCCATTTAGGCGAAAACTCCCTTTTTTTCGCTTTGTTTAAATACGCGTTTGCCTTTTCGCTCCTTTTGACTCCAATTCTACCGTTTGCAAGTATGGCGAAACGGGTTTAGCGAAGGGCTCGCGGAAAAGTGTGTCTCCAACTTGTTGACGCCCATTTTAAATCGCATATTAAGTAGCTGTTTTGACGGAAAAAACCATGCGGTAAGCAAACAGCGGAAAAACTTTTTTGCGACTTTATAAAATTGCCCTATCCTTCGACTTTCCTATAGTGTGATGTAGAGCAAAACGATGGCCCCACTCGAAAAAAGGCAATTGCACTTAAAAGTGATGTCAAATATACAAAAGCGTTTATTGGCTTCCAATTGTTACAAACAAATTAGCACCAAATAAAAGTACCTTCCGATGTGTACAATATATCACTCACAAAATACCCTCTACAATAACTGTGTACATTAAACATATCACCCTACAAAACAGGTGGCTGGGGCGTCCCCAGAACCAAGTCTACGCTCGGTCCATGAAGAACAGCACATTGTCCACATGTCCTCCCTAATCAAAACTTCACACCATATATTGTTTCAAGATCGGGGACTTAGTGAGCCAAGGACCCAGACCCTAGTGGGACGGACAACACTCTAACCCGATTACTTCGATGGTAAATCTATGCTCGGTATTGCTCGTTTTCAACACTGGCTGTCCATGTTCCTCGGTCCACTGTCTGTTGCTTTTCCGGACAACGGCAGTTCACATTAATCCTACCTACGCGCGTTTCACAAACACGCCCGCCCAAATTGCCTGTGGCTTCAATCTGCAGGAGTTTTCTCGTTAATATCCACACAGTGAGACATTTTTTGTTATGCTCAATTCTCTAAAGGTATATACCTCCCTGCTTGACATCTATGGCGGGGTGATGTGGTGCTCACAGTACCCATTTAGTAATTAGATCATACAGTGTACACATCATATTATATATAATCTCATAAAGGTACCTTATATCAAGGGTAGGACCTTTAACATAGATCAATTCATGTGCACAAACTCGTCAGACTCAGTTCAAAGGACATGTACTGTCCATATGTACTGTCTATGTATGTCCTAGTACTGTCCTATGTACTGTTCAGATGTATGTTCTATGTTGTCTATATGTCCATACTCCTGATTGGCAAATCAGTCATTAAACGGCAATCCTGTACTCCAGACATACAGGATCCCAGTAGTAATAGATAAAATTGTAATATAGACCCTCTCATTTAGGGGCATGGCCATGATATACATCTCCTCATTTATGATGATAAATGGGGGGATCATGGTGTAAGTTTACGATGAGCCCTACAACAGAGGGATATGGCAACACCTTTTCTTTTGGACATTAAGCATATAATTTAACAATGTCTTATCTATATGTCTTCTAAACGAGATGGATTGCCCCATATCATACACATATGTGGAAACCCAAAAAACGCCCACAGACCAGAAGAATCCAAGGACATGATGGGTACGCTTACCCATTCATCATATTTAAAACCATGACGAATTGCATGTCTTAGTTGCCCATTGGACTTTTTTAAATTTGTAATTTGTAATCGCACCGTAGCTCTTAGAGGACATCTATCCACATCTCCCTCGTACCCCAGAGATACGGTGTGAATACCACAGAAGACAATCTATGGTCCCTTATGTATCTAGCCATCTGCTTAGCTACAGACGATCTCTCAATTTCCATTTTCACGTATTGCTTTTCATGCTCTAAAAGAGCTGATTTTTAACGCCTCTCCTAGTTTTCCCAACATACTCTTTATTGCCACATGCACGTTATTCCAAAATAAATAACTTGATGAGTTTTTTGACATGAAATGCGTGTTTGATGGCCCACTCTTACCGTCGCACCAGCATGTCTTCTTGTGAGTCATAGTGAACATATACGGGCAAGCACCACATTTATTCCCCTATCTTTTAACCATTCACAACCTTTGTTTATGGGAGTTAACAAATGACTGGGTGGACAATTGTCTTTCAAATTGATGCTCTACGTGAGTTAATTGGGAGTGGGGTGGACGTCAATATAGTTCTCGAGCCATATCAAGGCAAGCAATACGATCAATGCACATTTCCTGGGCCCTATACATAATCCTATTAGTTGCAAACATAAAACATGGGTGAAACTACAGATCTGATTAAACAGAAAAAGAGATGATCAATGCACATTCCTGGGCCCCATATTCATAATATCTATACTAGTGCAAACAGTAATAACATGGGTGTATAACTACAGATCTGATTAAACAAGAAAAGAGATGATCAATGCACTTCCTGGGCCCCTATATCATAATATCTATACTAGTGCAAACAGTAAAACAGGGTGTATAACTACAGATCTGATTAACAAGAAAAGAGATGATCAATGCACATTCCTGGGCCCCATATATCATATTCTATACTAGTGCAAACAGTAATAACATGGGTGTATAACTACAGATCTGATTAAAAGAAAAGAATGATCAATGCACATTCCGGGCCCCATATATCATAATATCTTACTAGTGCAAACAGTAATAACATGGTGTATAACTACAGATCTGATTAAACAAAAAAGAGATGATCAATGCACATTCCTGGGCCCCATATATCATAATATCTCTAACTAGTGCAAACAGTAAAACTGGGTGTATAACTACAGATCTGATTAAACGAAAAGAGATGATCAATGCACATTCCTGGGCCCCATATATCATAATATCTATACTAGTGCAAACAGTAAAACATGGGTGTATAACTACAGATCTGATTAAAAAGAAAAGAGATGATCAATGCACATTCCGGGCCCCATATATCATAATATCTTATACTAGTGCAAACAGTAATAACTGGGTGTACTACAGATCTGATTAAACAAAAAAGAGATGATCAATGCACATTCCTGGCCCCATATATCATATATCTTCTAGTGCAAACAGTAAACATGGGTGTATAACTACAGATCTGATTAAACAAGAAAAGAGATGATCAATGCACATTCCTGGGCCCCATATATCATAATCTCATCTAGTGCAACAGTAATAACATGGGTGTATAACTACAGATCTGATTAACACAGAAAAGAGATGATCAATGCACATTCTGGGCCCCATATATCATAATATCTCTAGTGCAACAAGTAAAACATGGGTGTATAACTACAGATCTGATTAAACAAGAAAAAGATGATCATGCACATTCCTGGGCCCCATATATCATAATATCTATACTAGTGCAAACGTAATAACATGGGTGTATAACTACAGATCTGATTAAACAAAAAAGAGATGATCAATGCACATTCCTGGGCCCCATATATCATAATATCTATCTAGTGCAAACAGTAAAACATGGGTGTATACTACAATCTGATTAACAGAAAAGAGATATCATGCACATTCCTGGGCCCCATATATCATAATATCTTCTAGTGCAAACAGTAAAAACATGGGTGTATACTACGATCTGATTAAACAAGAAAAGAGATGATCAATGCACATTCCTGGGCCCCATAATCATAATTCTGTGCTAGTGCAACAGTAATACATGGGTGTATAACTACAGATCTGATTAACAAGAAAAGAGATGATCAATGCACATTCCTGGCCCCATATATCATAATATCTTACTAGTGCAAACAGTAAAAACATGGGTGTATAACTCAGATCTGATTAAACAAGAAAGAATGATCAATGCACATTCCTGGGCCCCATATATCATAATATCTATACTGTGCAAACAGTAAAAACATGGGTGTAATACTAGATCTGATTAAACAGAAAAGAGATGATCAATGCACATTCCTGGGCCCCATATACATAATATCTTCTAGTGCAAACAGTAAAAACATGGGTGTATAACTACAGATCTGATTAAAAGAAAAGAGATGATCAATGCACATTCCTGGGCCCATATATCATAATATCTTCTAGTGCAAACAGTAAAAACATGGTGTATAACTACAGATCTGATTAAACAAGAAAAGAGAGGATCAATGCACATTCCTGGGCCCCATATATCATAATATCTATCTAGTGCAAACAGTAAAAACATGGGTGTATAACTACAGATCTGATTAAACAAGAAAAGAGATGATCAATGCACATTCCTGGCCCCATATATCATAATATCTATCTAGTGCAAACAGTAAAACATGGGTGTATAACTACAGATCTGATTAAACAAGAAAAGAGATGATCAATGCACATTCCTGGGCCCCATATATCATATATATATGCTGTGCAAACAGTAACATGTTGTATAACTACAGATCTGATTAAACAAGAAAAGAGATGATCAATGCACATTCCTGGGCCCCATATATCATAATATCTTCTAGTGCAAACAGTAAAAACATGGTGTGTATAACTACAGATCTGATTAACACATGAAAAGAGATGACAATGCACATTCCTGGGCCCCATATATCATAATCTCTATACTAGTGCAAACAGTAAAACATGGGTGTTAACTCAGATCTGATTAAACAGAAAAGAATGATCAATGCACATTCCTGGGCCCATATATCATAATATCTTCTAGTGCAAACAGTAAAACATGGGTGTATAACTACAGATCTGATTAAACAAGAAAAGAGATGATCAATGCACATTCCTGGGCCCCATATATCATAATCTTTCTAGTGCAAACACGTAAAAACATGGGTGTATAACTACAGATCTGATTAAACAAGAAAAGAGATGATCATGCACATTCCTGGCCCCATATATCATAATATCTATACTAGTGCAAACAGTAAAACATGGGTGTAACTACAGTCTGATTAAACAGAAAAGAGATGATCAATGCACATTCCTGGGCCCCATATATCATAATATCTTCTAGTGCAAACAGTAAAACATGGTGTATAACTACAGATCTGATTAAACAAAAAGAGATGATCAATGCACATTCCTGGGCCCCATATATCATAATATCTATACTAGTGCAAACAGTAAAACATGGGTGTATAACTACAGATCTGATTAACAGAAAAGGATGATCAATGCACATTCCTGGCCCCATATATCATAATATCTATACTAGTGCAAACAGTAAACATGGGTGTAAAACTCAGATCTGATTAAACAAGAAAAGATGATCAATGCACATTCCTGGGCCCCATATATCATAATATCTTCTAGTGCAAACAGTAAAAACATGGGTGTATAACTACAGATCTGATTAACAAGAAAAGAGATGATCAATGCCATTCCTGGGCCCCATATATCAATATCTATCTAGTGCAAACAGTAAAAACATGGTATAACTACAGATCTGATTAAACAGAAAGAGATGATCAATGCACATTCTCTGGCCCCATATATCATAATATCTTCTAGTGCAAACAGTAAAAACATGGGTGTATAACTACAGATCTGATTAAACAGAAAGAGATGATCAATGCACATTCCTGGGCCCCATATTCATAATATCTTCTAGTGCAACAGTAAAAACATGGGTTGTATACTACAGATCTGATTAAACAAGAAAGAGATGATCAATGCACATTCCTGGGCCCATAATCATAATATCTATCTAGTGCAAACAGTAAAAACATGGGTGTATACTACAGATCTGATTAAACAAGAAAAGAGATGATCAATGCACATTCCTGGGCCCCATATATCATAATATCTTCTAGTGCAAACAGTAAAAACGGGGTGTATAACTACAGATCTGATTAAACAAGAAAAGAATGATCAATGCACATTCCTGGGCCCCATATTCATAATATCTATCGATGCAAACAGTAATAACATGGGTGTATAACACAGATCTGATTACAGAAAGAGATGATCAATGCACATTCCTGGGCCCCATATATCATAATATCTATACTAGTGCAAACAGTAAAAACATGGGTGTATAACTACAGATCTGATTAAACAAGAAAGAGATGATCAATGCACATTCCTGGGCCCCATATATCATAATATCTGTCTAGTGCAAACAGTAAAACAGGGGGGTATAACTACAGATCTGATTAAACAAGAAAAGAGATAGATCAATGCACATTCCTGGGCCCCTATATCATAATATCTTCTAGTGCAAACAGTAAAACATGGGGTATAACTACAGATCTGATTAAACAAGAAAAGAGATGATCAATGCACATTCCTGGGCCCCATATATCATATATCTTATCTAGTGCAACAGTAAAAACATGGGTGTATAACTACAGATCTGATTAAACAAGAAAAGAGATATCAATGCACATTCCTGGGCCCATATATCATAATATCTATACTAGTGCAACAGTAAAAACATGGGTGATATACTCAGATCTGATTAAACAAGAAAAGAGATGATCAATGCACATTCCTGGGCCCCATATATCATAATATCTATTAGTGCAAACAGTAAAACATGGGTGTATAACTACAGATCTGATTAAACAAGAAAAGAGATGATCAATGCACATTCCTGGGCCCCATATATCATATATCTATACTGTGCAAACAGTAAAAACATGGGTGTATAACTACAGATCTGATTAACAAGAAAAGAGATGATAAATGCACATTCCTGGGCCCATATATCATAATATCTATACTAGTGCAAACAGTAATAACATGGTGTATAACTACAGATCTGATTAAACAGAAGAGATGATCAATGCACATTCCTGGGCCATATATCATAATATCTTCTAGTGCAAACATAAAACAGGGGTGTATAACTACAGATCTGATTAAACAAGAAAAGAGATGATCAATCCACATTCCTGGGCCCCATATATCATAATATCTATACTAGTGCAAACAGTAAAACATGGTGTTATAACTACAAGATCTGATTAAACAAGAAAAGATGATATCAATGCACATTCCTGGGCCCCATATATCATAATATCTATGTAGTGCAAACAGTAAAAACATGGGGTATACTACAGATATTATAAACAAGAAAGAGATAATCAATGCACATTCCTGGGCCCCATATATCATAATATCTGCTAGTGCAAACAGTAAAACATGGTGTATAACTACAGATCTGATTAAACAAGAAAGAGAATGATCATGCACATTCCTGGGCCCCATATATCATAATATCTATCTAGGTGCAAACAGTAAAACATGGGTGTATAACTACAGATCTGATTAACAGAAAAGAGATGATCAATGCACATTCCTGGGCCCCATATATCATAATATCTATACTAGTGCAAACAGTAAAACATGGGTGTATAACTACAGATCTGATTAAACAAGAAAGAGATGATCAATGCACATTCCTGGGCCCCATATATCATATATCTCTAGTGCAAACAGTAAAACATGGGTGTATAACTACAGATCTTATTAACAAGAAAGAGATAATCAATGCACATTCCTGGGCCCATATATCATATTCTTCTAGTGCAAACAGTAAAACATGGTGTATAACTACAGATCTGATTAAACAAAAAGAATGATCAATGCACATTCCTGGGCCCCATATATCATATCTACTAGTGCAAACAGTAAAAACATGGGTGTTAACTACAGATCTGATTAAACAAGAAAAGAGATGATCATGCACATTCCTGGGCCCCATATATCATAATATCTATACTAGTGCAAACAGTAAAAACATGGGTGTATACTCAGATCTGATTAAACAGAAAAGAGATGATCAATGCACATTCCTGGGCCCATATATCATATACTATTTAGTGCAAACAGTAAAAACATGGGTGTATAACTACAGATCTGATTAAACAGAAAAGAGATGATCAATGCACATTCCTGGGCCCATATATCATAATATCTATACTAGTGCAAACAGTAAAAACATGGGTTTATAACTACAGATCTGATTAAACAGAAAGAGATGATCAATGCACATTCCTGGGCCCATATTCATATATCTATACTAGTGCAAACAGTAAAACATGGGTAGAAAACTACAGACTGATTAAACAAGAAAGAGATGATCAATGCACATTCCTGGCCCATATATCATAATATCTTCTAGTGCAAACAGTAAAACAGGGGTGTATAACTACAGTCTGATTAAACAAGAAAAGAATGATCAATGCACATTCCTGGCCCCATATATCATAATATCTATACTAGTGCAAACAGTAAAAACATGGGTGTATAACTACAGATCTGATTAAACAAGAAAAGAGATGATCAATGCACATTCCTGGGCCCCATATATCATAATATCTTTACTATGCAAACAGTAAAAACATGGGGTTATAACTACAGATCTGATTAAACAAGAAAGAGATAGATCAATGCACATTCCTGGGCCCCATAATCATAATATCTCTAGTGCAACAGTAAAAACATGGTTTATAACTACAGATCTGATTAAACAAGAAAAGAGAGGATCATGCACATTCCTGGGCCCCATATATCATATATCTATCTAGTGCAAACAGTAAAAACATGGGTGTAAACTACAGATCGATTAAACAAGAAAAGAGATATCAATGCACATTCCTGGCCCCTATATCATATTCTATACTAGTGCAAACAGTAAAAACATGGGTGTATACTCAGATCTGATTAAACAAGAAAAGAGATGATCAATGCACCATTCCTGGGCCCCTATATCATATATCTATTATGTGCAAACAGTAAAAACATGGGTGTATAACTACGATCTGATTAAACAGAAAAGAGATGATCAATGCACATTCCTGGGCCCATATTCAAATATCTATACTATTGCAAACAGTAAAACATGGGTGTATAACTACAGATCTGATTAAACAAGAAAAGAGATGATCAATGCACATTCCTGGGCCCATATATAATAATACTATACTAGTGCAAACAGTAAAAACATGGGTGTATAACTACAATCTGATTAAACAAGAAAAGAGATGATCAATGCACATTCCTGGGCCCCATATATCATATATCTCTAGTGCAAACAGTAAACATGGGTGTATAACTACAGATCTGATTAAACAAGAAAAGAGATGATCAATGCACACTTCCTGGCCCCATATATCATAATATATCTAGTGCAAACAGTAAAACATGGGTGTATAACTACAATCTGATTAAACAAGAAAAGATGATCATGCACATTCCTGGGCCCCATATATCTAATATCTTCTAGTGCAAACAGTAAAAACATGGGTGTATACACAGATCTGATTAAACAAAAGATAGATCATGCACATTCCTGGGCCCCATATATCATAATATCTATACTAGTGCAAACAGTAAAAACATGGGTGTATAACTACAGATCTGATTAAACAGAAAAGAATGATCAATGCACATTCCTGGGCCCCATATATCATAATATCTTCTAGTGCAAACAGTAAAAACATGGTTGTATAACTACAGATCTGATTAAACAAGAAAGAGATGATCAATGCACATTCCTGGGCCCCATATCATAATATCTATACAGTGCAAACAGTAAAAACATGGGTGTATAACTACAGATCTATTAAACAAGAAAAGAGATGATCAATGCACATTCCTGGGCCCCATATATCATATATCTATACTAGTGCAACATGTAAAACATGGTGTAAAACTCAGATCTGATTAACAGAGAGATGATCAATGCACATTCCTGGGCCCATATCATCATATCTTCTAGTGCAAACAGAAAAAACATGGGTGATACCTACAGATCTGATTAACAAGAAAAGAGATGATCAATGCACATTCCTGGGCCCTATATCATATATCTACAGTGCAAACAGTAAAACATGGGTGTATAACTACAGATCTGATTAAAAACAGAAAAGAGATGATCAATGCACATTCCTGGGCCCCATATATCATAATATCTTCTAGTGCAAACAGTAAAACATGGGTGTTACACTACAGATCTGATTAAACAGAAAAGAGATGATCATGCACATTCCTGGGCCCCATATACATAATATCTTCTAGTGCAAACATTAAAAACATGGGTGTATAACTCAGATCTGATTAACAAGAAAAGAGATATCAATGCACATCCTGGCCCCATAATCATATATCTATCTAGTGCAAACAGTAAAACATGGGGTGTATAACTACAGATCTGATTAAACAAGAAGAGATGATCAATGCACATTCCTGGCCCCATATATCATAATACTCTATGTGCAAACAGTAAAACTGGGTGTATAACTACAGATCTGATTAAACAAGAAAAGATGATCAATGCACATTCCTGGGCCCCATATATCATAATATCTATCTAGTGCAACATTAAAAACATGGGTGTAACTACAGATCTGATTAAACAAGAAAAGAGATGATCAATGCACATTCCTGGGCCCCATATTATATATCATACTAGTGCAAACAGTAAACATGGGGTTATAACTACAGATCTGATTAAACAAGAAAAGAGATGATCAATCACATTCCTGGGCCCATATATCATAATATCTATACTAGTGCAAACAGTAAAAACATGGGTGTAAACTACAGATCTGATTAAACAGAAAAGAGATGATCAATGCACATTCCGGGCCCCATATATCATATATCTATACTAGTAAACTAAAAACATGGGTGTATAACTACAGATCTGATTAAACAAGAAAAGAGATGATCAATGCACATTCCTGGGCCCCATATATCTAATATCTTACTAGTGCAAACAGTAAAACATGGGTGTATACTAAGATCTGATTAAACAAGAAAAGAGATGATCAATGCACATTCCGGGCCCCATATACATAATATCTATACTAGTGCAAACAGTAAAACATGGGTGTATAACACAATCTGATTAAACAGAAAAGAGATGATCAATGCACTTCCTGGGCCCATATATCATAATATCTTCTAGTGCAAACAGTAAAACATGGGTGTATAACTACAGATCTGATTAAACAAGAAAAGAGATGATCAATGCACATTCCTGGGCCCTATATATAATATCTATACTATTGCAAACAGTAAAACTGGTGTATAACTACAGATCTGATTAAACAAGAAAAGAGATGATCAATGCACATTCCTGGGCCCCATAATCATAATACTATACTAGTGCAAACAGTAAAACATGGGTGTATACTACAGATCTGATTAAACAAGAAAGAGATGATCAATGCACATTCCTGGGCCCCATATATCATAATATCTTCTAGTGCAAACAGTAATAACATGGGTGTAACTACAGATCTGATTAAACAAGAAAAGAGATGATCAATGCACATTCCTGGGCCCCATATATCTAATATCTTACTAGTGCAACCAGTAAAAACATGGGTGTAAACTAACGTCTGATTAACAAGAAAAGAGATGATCAATGCACATTCCTGGGCCCCATATATCATAATATCTCTAGTGCAAACAGTAAAAACATGGGTGTATAACTACAGATCTGATTAAACAAGAAAAGAGATGATCAATGCACATTCCTGGGCCCCCATTATCATAATATCTCTAGTGCAAACAGTAAAACATGGGTGTATAACTACAGATCTGATTAAACAAGAAAAATGATCATGCACATTCCTGGGCCCCATATATCATAATTCTATACTATTGCAAACGTAAAAACATGGGTTGTAATCACAGATCTGATTAAACAAGAAAAGAGATGACACATGCACATTCCTGGCCCCATATATCATAATATCTATCTAGTGCAAACAGTAAACAGGGTGTATAACTACAGATCTGATTAAACAGAAAAGAGATGATCAATGCACATTCCTGGCCCCATATATCTAATATCTTCTAGTGCAAACAGTAAAAACATGG
The DNA here is from genome assembly GCA_019447015.1 of Hymenochirus boettgeri. Lineage (NCBI taxonomy): Eukaryota > Metazoa > Chordata > Amphibia > Anura > Pipidae > Hymenochirus > Hymenochirus boettgeri. The sequence continues at coordinate 10,629 of JAACNH010001588.1, read as the reverse complement.
GTGTATAACTACAGATCTGATTAACAAGAAAAGATGATCAATGCACATTCCTGGGCCCCATATATCATAATATCTTCTAGTGCAAACAGTAATAACATGGTGTATAACTACAGATCTGATTAAACAAGAAAAGAGATGATCAAGGCACATTCCTGGGCCCCATATATCATAATATCTTCTAGTGCAACAGTAAAAACGGGGTGTATACCTCAGATCTGATTAAACAAAAAGAGATGATCAATGCACATTCCTGGGCCCCATATATCATAATATCTATACTAGTGCAAACAGTAAAACATGGGTGTATAACTCAGATCTGATTAAACAGAAAGAGATGACAATGCACATTCCTGGGCCCCATATCATAATATCTTCTAGTGCAAACAGTAAAAACATGGGTGTATAACTACAGTCTGATTAAACAAGAAAAGAGATGATCATGCACATTCCTGGGCCCCATATATCATAATATCTTCTAGTGCAAACAGTAAAAACATGGGTGTATAACTACAGATCTGATTAAACAAAAAGAGATGATCAATGCACATCCTGGGCCCCATATATCATAATATCTATCTAGTGCAAACAGTAAAAACAGGGGTGTATAACTACAGATCTGATTAAAAAGAAAAGAGATGATCAATGCACATTCCTGGGCCCCATAATTCATAATATCTATCTAGTGCAAACAGTAAAAACTGGGTGTATTACAGATCTGATTAAACAAGAAAAGAGATGATCAATGCACATTCCTGGGCCCCATATATCATAATATCTATCTAGTGCAAACAGTATAACATGGGTGTATAACTACAGATCTGATTAACAGAAGGAGATGATCAATGCACCATTCCTGGGCCCATATATCATAATATCTCTAGTGCAAACAGTAAAACATGGGTGTATAACTACAGATCTGATTAAACAGAAAGATGATCATGCACATTCCTGGGCCCCATATATCATAATATCTAACTAGTGCAACAGTAAAACATGGGTGTTAAACTACAGATCTGATTAAACAGAAAAGAGATGATCAATGCACTCCTGGGCCCATAATATCATATTCTATCTAGTGCAAACAGTAAAAAACATGGGTGTAACTACAGATCTGATTAAACAAGAAAAGAGATGATCAATGCACATTCCTGGGCCCCATATATCATAATATCTATCTAGTGCAAACAGTAAAACTGGGTGTATAACTACAGATCTGATTAAACAAGAAAAGAGATGATCATGCACATTCCTGGGCCCCATATATCATAATATCTATCTAGTGCAACAGTAAAACATGGGTGTATAACTACAGATCTGATTAAACAAGAAAGAGATGATCATGCACATTCCTGGGCCCCATATATCATAATCTTCTAGTGCAAACAGTAAAAACATGGTGTATAACTACAGATCTGATTAAACAGAAAAGAGATGATCAATGCACATTCCTGGGCCCATATATCAAATATCTATACTAGTGCAAACAGTAAAAACATGGGTGTATAACTACAGATCTGATTAAACAAGAAAAGAGATGATCAATGCACATTCCTGGGCCCCATATATCATAATATCTATACTAGTGCAAACAGTAATAACATGGGTGTAAAACTGCAGATCTGATAAACAAGAAAGAGATGATCAATGCACATTCCTGGGCCCCATATATCAATATCTTCTAGTGCAAACAGTAAAACATGGGTGTATAACTACGAATCTGATTAAACAAAAAGAGATGATCAATGCACATTCCTGGCCCCATATATCATAATTCTATCTAGTGCAAACAGTAAAAAACATGGGTGTATAACTACAGATCTGATTAAACAGAAAGAGATGATCAATGCACATTCCTGGGCCCCATATCATAATATCTTCTAGTGCAAAACAGTAAAAACATGGGTGTATACTACAGATCTGATTAAACAGAAAAGAGATGATCAATGCACATTCCTGGGCCCCATATTCATAATATCTATCTAGTGCAAACAGTAAAAACATGGGTGTATAACTACAGATCTGATTAAACAAGAAAAGAGATGATCAATGCACATTCCTGGCCCCATAATCATAATATCTATCTAGTGCAAACAGTAAAACATGGGTGTAATACTACAGATCTGATTAAACAGAAAAGAGATATCAATGCACATTCCTGGGCCCCTATATCATAATATCTTCTAGTGCAAACAGTAAAACTGGGTGTATAACTACAGATCTGATTAAACAAGAAAAGAGATGATCAATGCACATTCCTGGGCCCCATAATATCCACCATACTATAATAATATCTATACTAGTGCCCCCATACACGTTAAATATTGTAAAACAATGAGCGCTTTTTGTTGTATTTTTATACACTGCATGCTCTGATTTTCATTTTAACAACGCAAAAGAAGATGATCAGATGCACATATTCACGGGCCCCATATATATAATAATTATGGTTATGCTGCAAAACAGATTTACAAACGGGAGGGGCGGTATAACTACAGATCAGCATAATTTTATTATTTGTATCTTTATATTTAACAAGGAGAAAGAGAGGATGCTACAATGCCATCCTGGCCCGCGGGCATATATGATAATATCATACTAGTTGCCAAACAGTAAAACATGGGTGTTATAACTACAGATCTTATTAACAGAAAAGAGATAGATCAATGCACACTTCCTGGGCCCCATATATCATAATATCTATACTAGTGCAAACAGTAAAACATGGTGGTATGTAGATGATAATACAGATGATTCATGTCACTTTTTTTAACAAGAAATGTATCGCACATTCCCCCTTTTATTATTTTCACTTCCCTTGTTGTTCTCTCTATTCGTAGATGATCAATGCACATTCCTGGGCCCCATATATCATAATATCTTGCTAGTGACAACAGTAAAACATGGGGTTATAAAACAGATCTGTATTAAAAAGAAAAGAGATGATCAATGCACATTCCTGGGCCCCATATATCATAATATCTATCTAGTGCAAACAGTAAAACATGTGTGGGATAACTACAGATCTGATTAAACAAGAAAGAGATGATCAATGCACATTGCCGGCCCATATATCATTATCTATCTAGTGCAAACAGTAATAAACATGGGTGTATAACTACAGATCTGATTAAACAAGAAAAGAGATGATCAATGCACATCCTGGCGCCCATATATCATAATATCTATACTAGTGAAACAGTAAAAACATGGGTGTATAACTACAGATCTGTTAAACAAGAAAAGAGATGATCATGCACATTCCTGGGCCCCATATATCATAATATACTTCTAGTGCAAACAGTAAAACATGGGTGTATAATACACAGATCTGTATTAAACAAGAAAAGAGATATCAATGCACATTCCTGGGCCCATATATCATAATCTTCTATGTGCCAACAGTAAAACATGGTGTGTATAACTACAGATCTGATTAAACAAGAAAAGAGATGATCAATGCACATTCCTGGGCCCCATATAATCATTATCTATCTAGTGCAAACAGTAATAAAACATCAGTGTGTATGTATAACTCAGATCTGATTAAACAATGAAAAGAGATGATCAATGCACATCCTGGGCCCCATATATCATAATACTATACTAGTGCAAACAGTAAAAACATGGTGTGTGTATAACTCAGATATATGATATTAAACAAGAAAAGAGATGATCAATGCAACATTCCTGGGCCCCATATATCATAATATCTATTAGTGCAAACAGTAAAAACATGGGTGTATAACTACAGATCTGATTAAACAAGAAAAGAGATGATCAATGCACATTCCTGGCCCATATACTCATAATTACTATACTAGTGCAAACAGTAATAAAACATGGGTGTATAACTACAGATCTGATTAAACAAGAAAAGAGATGATCAATGCACATTCTGGGCCATATATCATAATATCTTATACTAGTGCAAACAGTAAAACATGGGTGATAACTAAAGATTGATTAAACAAGAAAAGAGATGATCAAAAGCACATTCCTGGGCCCCATATATCATTATCTTACTAGTGCAAACAATAATAACATGGGTGTATACTACAGATCTGATTAAACAAGAAAAGAGATGATCAATGCCAATTCCTGGGCCCCATATATCATAATTCTATACTAGTGCAAACAGTAATAAACATGGGTGTATAACTACAGATCTGATTAAACAAGAAAAGAGATGATCAATGCACATTCCGGGCCCCTATATCATATAATCTTCTAGTGCAAACAGTAAAAACATGGGTGTATAACTACAGATCTGATTAAACAGAAAAGAGAATCAATGCACATTCCTGGGCCCCATATATCAAATATCTTCTAGTGCAAACAGTAAAAAAAATGGGTATAACTACAGATCTGATTACACAACAAAGAGAAAAGATGATCAATGCACATTCCTGGGCCCCATATATCATATCTATGCTAGTGCAAACAGTAAAAACATGGGGTATATAACTACAGATCTGATTAAACAAAGAAAGAGATGATCAATGCACATCCTGGGCCCCATATATCATAATATCTATACTAGTGCAAACAGTAATAAAACATGGGTGTGTATACTACAGATCTGATTAAACAAGAAAAAGAGATTCATGCACATTCCTGGCCCCAATATCATAATACTATGTTAAGTGCAAACAGTAATAAAACATGGTGTATAACTACAGATCTGATGCATAAACAAGAAAGAGATGGATCAATGCACATTCGCTGGCCCATATATCATAATATCTATACTAGTGCAAACAGTAAAACTGGGGTATAACTACAGATCTGATTAACAGAAAGAGATGATCAATGCACATCCTGGCCCCATATATCATAATATCTATACTAGTGCAAACAGTTATAACATGGGTGTATAACTACAGATCTGATATAAACAAGAAAGAGATGATCAATGCACATCCTGGCCCATATATCATAAATCTATCTAGTGGCAAACAGTAAAACATGGGTGTATAACTACAGATCTGATTAAACAAGAAAGAGATGATCAATGCACATTCCTGGCCCCATATATCATAATATCTATCTAGTGCAAACAAAGTAAAACAGGGTGTATAACTACAGATCTGAATTAATAACAAGAAAAGAGAGATCAATGCACATTCCTGGGCCCCATATATCAATATAATATTTACTAGTGCAAACAGTAAAACATGGGTGTATAACTAAGATCTGATTAAACAGAAAAGAGATGATCAATGCACATTCCTGGGCCCCATATATCATAATATCTATACTATGAAAACAGTAAAAACATGGGTGTATAACTACAGATCTGATTAAACAAGAAAAGAGATGATCAATGCACATTCCTGGGCCCCATATATCATAATATCTATGCTAGTGCAAACAGTAAAAACATGGGTGTATAACTACAGATCTGATTCTATTAAACAAGAGAAAGAGATGATCAATGCACCCTTCCTGGCCCGGTACCATTATTTTATATTATAACTATATTTTTTTATAATTTGATGTGATTAATATTCTAGTGTAATAACATGGGTGTATAACTACAGATCTGATTAAACAAGAAAAGAGATGATCAATGCACATTCCTGGGCCCCATATATCATAATATCTATACTAGTGCAAACAGTAAAACATGGGTGTATAACTACAGATCTGATTAAACAAGAAAAGAGATGATCAATGCACTATCCTGGGCCATATATCATATAATCTATACTAGGCAAACAGTAATAACATGGGTGTATAAACACAGATCTGATTAAACAAGAAAAGAGATGATCAATGCACATTCCTGGCGCCCATATATATAATATCTATACTAGTGCAACAGTAATAACATGGGTGTATAACTACAGATCTGAATAAACAAGAAAAGAGATGATCAATGCACATTCCTGGGCCCATATATATAATATCTATACTAGTGCAAACAGTAAAACAATCGGGTGTATAACTACAGATCTGATAAACAAGAAAAGAGATGATCAATGACCATTCCTGGGCCCCATATACATAATATCTTCTAGTGCAAACAGTAAAAACATGGGTTGTATAACTACAGATCTGATTAAACAAGAAAAGAGATGATCAATGCACATTCTGGGCCCCATAATCATAATATCTATACAGTGCAAACAGTAATACATGGTGTGTATAACTAAGACAATCTGATTATATTAAACAAGAAAAAGAGATGATCAATGCACATCCTGGGCCCCATATATCATAAATATCTATACTAGTGCAAACAGTAATAACATGGGTGTATAACTACAGATCTGATTAAACAAGAAAAGAGATGATCAATGCACATTCCTGGGCCCCATATAATCAAATATCTATACTAGTGCAAACAGTAAAACATGGGTGTATAACTACAGATCTGATTAAACAAGAAAAGAGATGATCAATGCACATTCCTGGGCCCCACATATCATAATATCTATACTAGTGCAAACAGTAAAAACATGGGTGTATAACTACAGATCTGATTAAACAAGAAAAGAGATGATCAATGCACATTCCTGGGCCCCATATATTAATATCTGTGCTAGTGCAAACAGTAATAACATGGGTTGTATAACTACAGATCTGATATTAAACAGAAAAGAGATGATCATGCACATTCCTGGGCCCCATATATCTATATCTATACTAGTGCAAACAGTAATAAAACATGGTGTATTAACTACAGATCTGATTAAACAGAAAAGAGATGATCAATGCACATTCCTGGGCCCCATATATCTAATCTTCTAGTGCAATAGTGACAAAACAGTTAAAAACATGCCCGGCGTATTTTTTTTTGTTACATTTATGCGTAAAAGTCGACAAAGCCTTCCAACCACGTCAGGTAAACAGTATAGGAATGGTACTTCCTAACCAGTTTACCTTGGAGTATCCATTTATCGGGGCAGCTCGACACTTACCCTGCTTAGGTGGTCTTCCATGACCTTGCCCATTGGCATAGTATTACAGGCTATCACTCCCCCCCGCCTACGGCTTTTTAAAAGGAGGCGAAGAGCCGTGTTTGGGGTTTACTTCAGGAACCCAACACAGCCACAGACCATGTGAGCGTATTTACTGGAGAGTACGGCAGTAAGCCAGTATTTTACAGTGGTACGGGACGTGAGCGTAGTTTCCCGTATGCACCCTTGCTGAGTACAGGCAGTGAGAGTATATACCAGCCAGAGTGTCGGACAAGCTGAAATTATTTTTACACAAGTTAACGGCCTAGTTGAGCTATTTACACAAGCTGTACGGGCAGTGAGAGTCCGCTGAGCGTATTACCTTAGACGGCAGCGCAATCGGTTGTAAGGCTATGACTGAGAGCATTTCTAACCAGTGTCATGGCTCAGTGAGAGCTTATTTACCGTTGGTCACGCGCGCCTATTCCGCGGGTTAAGTGAGTTATTACCTAGGTGGCTAACGCGGCTTAGTATGTAGATGTATATTTACCAATGGTTCGGGTTGTAGTGAGGAGTACCAGAGGAAGGGAAACAGGCAGTGAAGTATTTACCGGTTTGTACGGTAAGTGAGGAGCAGTATTCACCCTAGTGTTATGACCAGGTATTGACGGGAAGTTAGTTACATGGAGGAGTAAGGGCCAGTGAGCATATTCACAGTGGTACGGGCAGGTAGAGTATTACCCGCTAGGTCACGGGCAACAGTGAGAGATAATTTACCAGAGGGAACAGGCCCAGATGAGAGTATATGGGGTCTGGGCAGGGAGCTATACTTACCAGAGGTACGGGTGCCAAGCAGAGTGAAGTATTTACTTGGTGTTGGTATGGGCCATCCAAGTTGAGAGTATTTACCGGTGGTACGTTTGGTTATTGTGTACGGCCAGTTGAGGTATTTACCGGAGTACGGGCAGTGAGAGTATTTACCAGAGGAACAGGCAGTGAGAGTATTTACCGGTGGTATGGGCAGTGAGCATATTTACCAGAGGTACGGGCAGTGAGAGTATTTACTGGTGGTATGGGCAGTGAGAGTATTTACCGGTGGTCCTGTTGTTTACGAGCAGTGAGAGTATTTACCGGAGGTCGGGCGGCAGGGCAGTGAGAGTCTTTACGGATTGGGAAGGCAGTGAGAGTATTTACGGAGGTACGGGCAGCAAGTGAGAGTATTACAGGAAGTTGTTTAGGAAACGGGCAGTGAGAGTATACCAGATGACGAGCAGTGAGCTAGTATTTACCGGAGAAGCTTACGGGCCAGTGAGAGTATTTGCCGTACCCACTTGGTAAGGGCCAGGAGAGATTGGCGGCGGTACGGGCGCAGTGAGAGGAATTTGCCGGACCAGGTAAGGGCGGCAGGTGAGAGTAGTGACAGGAGTAACCGCGGCAGTGACGAGTATTGCCGGAGGTACGGACAGTGAGATTATTGCAGGAGGTACGGGCCGTGAGAGTATTTACCGGATGGGTAAGGGCAGTTGAGCAGTGAGAGTATTTACCGGAGGTCGGGAGTGAGAGTATTTGCCGGAATTGTGGTACGGGGGCAGTGAGGGATTTACCGGAGGTACGGGCAGAGTGGGGAGAGTAGTTACCGGAGGTTACGGGCAGTGAGAGTATTTGCCGGAGGTTTTACGGGCACGTGAGAGTATTGCCGGAGGTACGGGCAGTGAGAGTATTTACGGATTTTGGTTAATGGTCAGTGTGGAGTATGTACCGATTTTTTTGGTACGCGGCAGGCGGCCGCATGAGAAATATTACAGGACGGTACGGGCAGCCCCAGTATGTGAGAGTATTTGCCAGATGGTACGGGCAGTGAGAGTATTTACAGGAGGACGGGCCAGTGAGGAGTATTTTCCGGAGGGTAGGAGCAGTGCAGAAGATTTACCGGAGGTATGGGCAGTTGAGAGTATTTACTGGAGGTACGGGCAGTAAGAGTATTTACCGGATTGGTTACGGGCAGTTGAGAGTATGAGAGTATTTGCCGGAGGTAGGGTACGGGCAGTAGGTGAGAGTATTTGACGGAGGTACGGGAAGTGAGAGTATTTACCGCGAGGTACGGGCAGTGAGAGTATAAAGGAGGTAACGGCAGTGAGAGGATTCCGGAGGTTTGGGACACGTGAGAGTATTTACTGGAGGACGGGAAGTGAGAGTATTTACGGAGGTACGGGCAGTGAGGATTTGCCGGATTTTTTTTTTCGTTACGGGCAGTGAGAGTATTTGAGGAGGGTACGGGCAGTGAGAGTAGTTACCGGAGGTATTTTTTTTTTTTTTTTGGTCACGGGCAGTGAAGTATTTACCGGAGGGTAGGAGTGAGGAGTATTTTACGGAATAAGGTCTACGGGCAGTGAGAGTATTTACCGGGAGGTCGGGCCAGTGAGAGTATGGCCGGAGGTACGGGCGTGATGAGGAGTATTTGCAGAGGTTACGGGCAGTGAGATATACCAGAGGTACGGGCCAGTGAGAGTATTTACAGGAGGGTACGAGCAGTGAGAGTATTTACCGGAGGTATGGGCAGTGAGAGTATTTACCGGAGGTACGAGCAGTGAGAGTATTTACTGGAGGTACGAGCAGTGAGAGTATTTACTGGAGGTACGAGCAGTGAGAGTATTTACCGGAGGTATGGGCAGTGAGAGTATTTACTGGAGGTACGGGCAGTGAGCATTTTTAATCTAGTGCTGATTTAATACCCTCATTGCACCTCCAGGTAAACACGCTCACTATTTTGTCACTGACAATGGACACAATGTTGATATTTCTTGCAGCTGCTGCATCTCAGACCTTTTGAAGAGTCACAAACTTCCTTCTATATGTCAGACACACAGAAGGATTAATGTGGCTGGTTAGTACACCAGGGTAACTGTTATGCCTTAGACTTGCTTCGTTTAAGCTGAGCAAGCATTCTATTATATTAATGTGGCTACTGCATGATCATTTCATTGGCATTTATGTGTCACATTACCAAGCACACTCTTTATCTAAAGTGATTGATACCAGTATATTACCTGCTCATCATTCGGTCTGGAATTTACTAAAAATAAAACTTTACTTTCTTGGAGTTTTTTTTTTTTACCTTTTTCTTTTTTAAACAAAAACAAACCAAATACGGTGCTCTGTCGTTATTACCCCTCAATATACCTTACTACCCCTCAATATACCTTACTACCCCTCAATATACCTTACTACCCCTCAATATACCTTACTACCCCTCAATATACCTTACTACCCCTCAATATACCTTACTACCCCTCAATATACCTTACTACCCCTCAATATACCTTACTACCATCTGATCAAACAAGAAAAGAGATGATCAATGCACATTCCTGGGCCCCATATATCATAATATCTATACTAGTGCAAACAGTAATAACATGGGTGTATAACTACAGATCTGATTAAACAAGAAAAGAGATGATCAATGCACATTCCTGGGCCCCATATATCATAATATATATACTAGTGCAAACAGTAGTTCTAATGTTTTGGTCAGATCCGTAGCACTATTTGTTATATAGTGGATAATGCACCCCCAACTGTAAATTATGGATATTAAGGATATATTAGAAGGATATTAAGGATATTAGAAGTCACAGAGGAGTTCCGTGAACATATAAGAATACGAGGCCGCAGGCCGAGTATCTTTTATACAGGACACGGAACTCCGAGGTGATTACTAATATCC
>JAACNH010001587.1:0-66777 GCA_019447015.1 Hymenochirus boettgeri | reverse complement strand
GGATGTCTAACTGCAGTAACTCTGTAGTAACCAATGGGATGTCTAACTGCAGTAACTCTGTAGTAACCAATCGGATGTCTAACTGCAGTAACTCTGTAGTAACCAATGGGATGTCTAACTGCAGTAACTCTGTAGTAACCAATTGGATTATAACTAGTCGGTCTGTGATGGGTCAGTAAGAGGGGTAGAATTGTCCAGGTCCAGATTGTAACCTTACAGTCTAGAGGAGATGGGGATGGGACATAAGGTGACAGATCAGTAGCTGTAACTAAGTTGTCAGTGGATTATAACTAGTCGGTCTGTGATGGGTCAGTAAGAGGGGTAGAAGTGTCCAGGTCCAGATTGTAACCTTACAGTCTAGAGGAGATGGGGATGAGACATAAGGTGATGCAGGGAGGGGGAGGTTTCATTAGCTGCTACATATTGTGACTTTTGCCACCAGTGATGAGTAGGTGGAGGAGGTCCAAGACCATCCATTGTTGCCCAACCACCCATCTCTTCAGTGACATGCCATGGTGGCATTACCCCCAGATCACTATCCTGTCTGTGTAATAAGGATCCTGCTCCTGATATTGGCCACAGTCTTCCCCATGCACTGCCGACTCGCCTAATGGTGCAAATGTTACCAACACAATCGGAGAATTCACTACGTTTTAATCTAACGACGCTTGTGTCTTGTGGTGAAGTTCTGGGGCAGAAAACAAACAATCTCTTTTCGTTACACTGGATGAGTTTTCCATCCCCTAATCTAATGCACCATTTATGGTGTGCACAGGTGCAATGGTTCCCCCAATCAGGTTTGGTAACTGCAGGCGGTCCAGTAAAAATCCAACTCTGATTGGACCTATTTCTGCTCCACGTCTCGCCACATGTTTCTATAGACATCAGCGCCATTTTAAAATCACTGCCTGTCCAGTAAACCACTCTTACAGCATTATCCCCCGCACACTATATATAACCGCCATTGTAAAAGGTGTTCCAGACCTTGTGTGTATATTGGTGTCAGTGTGTACACAAAGCCATGTGTTGTTTTAAGTACTCTCGTCCATTCTGTCAAGTACGGGAAATCTTAATCTGGGTTTTATGTTAATAGGAACAAACGTTAAAAATAACCAGGGTCCTGTTGCCCACGGTCTCCCTATTTACTGATCCACAACTTCACATCTTTCCACTCCCACCAAAATAACAGCAGAAATAAAAATGCCACCCCTTGTAATGGAGACGCGGACCCTATAAATGGACGTGCTATTTACTGACCCCGTCCGCACACAGACATAAAAATGGAGATAATGGTTAATGAAGAATTAAAGCAGAGCCAACCATAATATAATATATATTTACTAGTTCACAATCTCTTACCCAGTTTAGCCGTCACCTCCTCTTAAAGGACAACCCTTCATCAATCACACACAATTCCAGAACCAGCTTAAGGGCAAGTCCATCCCAAGACATGAAAACTTACATACAGGTAAATCACCCCCAAACCCTGAAAATAGTGTGAAATGTAAGTGTAGTCTAAACCTAAATCCTGCACAATGTCCTGTTTCCCTCCCCTGTTTCTCTTCCTCCTGGTTCTTACAGTTAGTTAATGTCATTTATGGATTTGACAGTTGACAATCACAGCCAATGACTGAATGTTAATCCCCTGTCCTGCCTCTTCTGAGCATGCCCAGGCTCAGTACAGGCTCAGTACAGTTCTCAGTTTCTAATGGCTCCAGTTTCCATGAGGCATCAGAATGCATAGCAGCATCACAGTAATGAATTCATGAGACAAAGTATAATATATTAACATAGTTTAACGAGGCCATTCTTTCTAAAGATGTTTTATGAGGGTGGAGGTTGCCCTTTAAGACTCCTCACAGACAAATCCATTAATACTTACCTGCTTCTAACAACTTACACAAACCCTGGACCCCCCCACTTTTAGACACTCCCTCACCTTCGCTAGCCGAGCAAGTCAGGTTATGTAATGCTTCAGGAAGGGAAGACACTCGATTGCCGAGACATAAGCAACATGGAGATGAACTGACTGCCAATCTGTAAGCTGCATAGGAGACAGCAGAGCAGCGGTGTGGGATTGTGGGATAGCCTATTCCCTAAGTGACAGGATTATATTTTATACATTTGATCCACCCCCCTAGTTTCCTCACCCCTTGTTTTACCTCAGATCAGCGTGTTCTCATAGGTGCAGTCTGCCCCACCCACTACTTGTGTCTAAGGGCCGACGTCTACAAGAGCAGATATAGCCTGTTTTCCCCATTGACTAGTTCCAGCCTGAGATGGGGAGCCTGGACCTGAGTGTCAAGGAATAAAGAGATATGGGGGGGTAGTTTCTCTTGTAAAGAGACCCCATCTGACCTAAACACCCCGAATAGCTAGTAACATCGGGTCAGATCGGGACATGGAGAGGCTCAGTCCTAATGTGATTGGGGGCGGGCGGTTTCTCGGTGAGTCGCGTGGTATGGCAGCAATACTCTCTAATACTCTCTAATACTCTCTAATACTCTCTATACTTACTCTCTAATACCTTCTAATGATTATTACAAACCCAACCCTGTAAAAAGTACGAGGGAAACCACCAACATCCGTCGGTTTAAGACCTTTAATGATTTCATTTTCATACCGTGGCCCATGAAAACCGCATACGTTAACATAACAATAACCAAGCTCTGGGTGTTTTTGGATTGGTGAAGGATCTATGGGTAGGAGCGGTTATGTGTAGCCCCACCAGCCTGGGGGTGGCTTGGAAACTCTTCCTCATCCCCATGCATTTCTCCTGGTCATAAAGAGAGAGTTTGCCTTAATTGCGAGTTCATGCTCCAGTTGGCCTTGGTGTGGACCAGCATCTGCAAGGTGTCCTCTGCTTCTCCGGAGGCGCTGCTGCAAGGCTTGGATGGTGTCATCGATCTCCTGGACTTCCTGGACAAGGCTACAGGCGCACAATGGAAAGGGGAAGTTTAGAAGGGATGAAACAATAAAAAGTTATTCTGGCTGATCTGCAGCTGTGACTTCAGAGAAGGTCAAACACATGACCTATCACAACACGGTAATCAGCCCTGGCAGTGACCCTGATGCGTCTACATCTTTCCATCTGCACTGTCACACTGCACAACAAACCGTTAAAGTGTGAACAGAAGAGTTACGTTAACTTTGTGGCCAGGGCGCCCTCTACCATAGGGATCGGCTGGCAAGGGGGCAACACGAGAGGCAATTTCTCTCAGCTGCTGCTTAGTTCTTATTCGGGGGTAACGCGCATTATTGGGGACACAACTGACCACACCAATGTATTCATCAGGAGGACAATGAATGGATCTTACCGTAATGGACATATCCCTGCGCACAGCTCCACGTTGGGGCCTCCTGGTGCGTTCGTCTAGTCGTGTCCTGAGCCACTTTCATTGAGCAGATTTGTCTTTAAATGCTTTTTTAATGGCTTCTATGGTCATCTCTGTGCTGAAGATTTCCTGAGAGTCTGAAGATGGAGAAATTGAACGTGAAAGCTTCGTTTGGGTGTTAGGTTGGACTTTAATTATTTGGTCAGGGAAACATGAATGGCTAATAATCAAAAACTTTCCAATGAACCATGGATATTCATATGGATGAATTCTCGCTATAATGAGATCACATGAACATAGTTTTATGTTTCCCATGAGAATTGAACTGCTCTCCCCCCTGGGTTTGAGAGATTGTGTCAGAACTTTCTTAGACATCTACAGACTCCAAACAACCTGTTCTGTTCTATAGAGAAGGAGGTGGAGTGACGTGGAGACCCCCAGACAAATCATCAAGCAATCCGTCAGGCTGGACCACATCACAAGCAATCCGTCAGGCTGGACCACTTAACGATGTTGGGGGAACCTTCGCACATTAGATGTCTAATAATGTAAGTGTGTCCATCCTGCCTGGACTGGTATCGTGGTGAGATGGACACAGTGCCAAGGCCTTTGGTAATAGGTTCTAACACAAAGTATTGATCGCACTGATCATAATACATTTTAAAAAGCAAATAAGATCATTTCCCCTACAGTCCTAGCGTTTTGTCTGTAGATGGATGTAAGGCTCTGCTAACAATCTAACGTACAGGGAAATCCAAACCATTCACTTCCCCCACCATCACAGAAATATAGGATTATTGGGAGTGTGTTTGGCGGGATTTGGTATTTGGGGAGATTCCGCAGCATTTGAAACCCATGAAGGGATGTCAACAATTCTGGGGCCTTCAAATTCCTACTGACTGGGCTGATTGACCGTGTGCTGTGTTCTTATCCAATTATAAAATATGTATACTGTATAAAGTCTAGATGGAGATTCATAAAGTTCTTATCGTTTAAAATGGGGCTAATTTTGGCCCAACCAATCAGAGTTAGCTTTCAAATGGTAAATAGATCTGATTGGTGGGGCAAATTACACCATTTTAACGATAAAACTTTTATTGAATATCCCTGTTTGTTTATAAATAATTATAATAATTGTCCAATGTTTATAATATATAATGTCTGTGGTTACAATATAATGTCTGTTTATAATATATTATGTCTAATGTTTATATAATATTATGTCTACTGTTATAATATATATTAAATAGCAAAAGTGTGCCCGTTGGTGCGCAGTAGAATTTAATGTTTTGTAGGTTTTGGATGTGTGGATATAAAATCTTTACATAGGAATATTTAAAACTGTTTTTCAGACAGTCACCAGCATCCAGGGAACCAAGGGGAGTACCTTTATCTCAGAACTTTAGACTGTAAGGTTACAATCTGGACCTGGACACTTCTACCCCTCTTACTGACCCACACAGACCCGACTATTATAATCCACTGACAATTAGTTACGATACTGAGCTGTCACCTTATGTCTCATCCCCATCTCCTCTAGACTGTAAGGTTAACAATCTGGACCTGGACACTTCTAAACACCCCTCTTACTGACTCCTCACAGACCGACTAGTTATAATCCACTGACAACTTGTTACAGATACTGAGCTGCAATGGGATGTCTAACTGCAGTAACTCTGTAGTAACCAATCGGATGTTGCCTTTCTACTAATTTTTAGCACAGACAAAGCTCCTTTATAACTTTTTTTTATTATTATTATCAGTTAATAATATTACAACTTAATAGCCACTATTAAGCCACACTTAGGAATTCAGAAAGAAAACTAAAGAAAACCTTACCTATTATACATATATATTATAGTGTTAATATTATAACATAGACACTATTACATTATAAACATAGACATCATTATACTATTATATTATAAACAGATATTCGTATATATTATATTATACACAATGTTATATATTATATTATAAACCTAGACATTATTATATCTTATAATAATATTGTTATTATTATTATTATTATTATTATGGATTTATATAGCACCAACATCTTCTGTGGCGCTTTACAGTTGCATTAATATTCATAAGGAAAACATACATGTTACATACAAGGGTAGTGCAAATGATTTAAGTGCTGGTCCAGCAGCATTCAGTGTGGTAAGTTACAGCATTACTGTGGTACAATAGGATGGAGGGCCCTGCCCAAAAGAGCTTACAGTCTAGAGGAGATGGGGATGAGACATAAGGTGACAGATCAGTATCTGTAACTAAGTTGTCAGTGGATTATAACTAGTCGGTCTGTGATGGGTCAGTAAGAGGGGTAGAAGTGTCCAGGTCCAGATTGTAACCTTACAGTCTAAAGTTCTGAGATAAAGGTTACTCCCCTTGGTTTCCCTGGATGCTGGTGACTGTCTGAAAAACAGTTTTAAATATTCCTATGTAAAGATTTTATATCCACACATCCAAAACCTACATAAACATAAATTCTACTGCGCACCAACGGGCACACTTTTGCTATTAATTATATATTATAAACATAGACATAATATATTATAAACATAGACATAATATATTATAAACAGACATTATATTGTAACCACAGACATTATATATTATAAACATTGACATTATTATATATTATATTATAAACAAACAGGGATATTCAATAAAAGTTCTTATCGTTTAAAATGGTGCTAATTTTGCCCCAACCAATCAGATCTTATTTACCATTTGAAAGCTAACATCTGATTGGTTGGGGCAAAATTAGCCCCATTTTAAACGATAAGAACTTTTATTGAATCTCCCTGCTAGACTTTATAACAGTATTACATATTTTATAATTGGGATAAGAACACAGCACACGGTCAATCAGCCCAGTCAGTAGGAATTTGAAGGCCCCAGAATTGTTGACATCCCTTCCATGGGTTTCAAAATGCTGCGGAATCTCCCCAAATACCAAATCCCGCCAAACACACGTCCCATAATCCTATATTTCTGTGATGGTGGGGGAAGTGAATGGTTTGGATTTCCCTGTACGTTAGATTGTTAGCAGAGCCTTACATCCCATCTACAGACAAACGCTAGGACTGTAGGGGAAATGACTTCTTATTGCTTTTAAAATGTATTATTGATCAGTGCGATCAATACTTTGTGTTAGAACCTATTACCAAAGGCCTTGGCACTGTGTCCATCTCACACGATACCAGTCCAGGCAGGATGGACACACTTTACATAATTAGACCATCTAATGTGCGAAGGTTCCCCCAACATCGTTAAGTGGTCCAGCCTGACGGATTGCTTGATGATGTTGGTCCAGCCTGACGGATTGCTTGATGATGTCTGGGGGTCTCCCAGTCACTCCACCTCCTTCTCTATAGAACAGAACATGTTGTTTGGAGTCTGTAGATGTCTAATGAAAGTTCTGACAATCTTTCTAACCCAGGGGAGAGCAGTTCAATTTCCATGGGAAACATAAACTATGTTCATTTGATCTCATTATAGCGAGAATTCATTCATATGAATATCCATGGTTCATTGGAAGTTTTTGATTATTAGCCATTCATGTTTCCCTGACCAAATTAAAGTCCAACCTAATCACCCAAACGAAGCTTCTCACGTTCAATTTCTCCATCTTCAGACTCTCCAGGAAATCTTCAGCACAGAGATGACCATAGAAGCCATTAAAAAAGCCATTAAAGACAAATCTGCTCCAATGAAAGTGGCTCAGACACGACTAGACGAACGCACCAGGAGGCCCAACGTGGAGCTGTGCCGGGATACTGTCCATCTACGGTAAGATCCATTCATTGTCCTCCTGGATGAATACATTGTGTGGTCAGTTGTGTCCCCAATAATGCGCGTTACCCCGAATAAGAACTAAGCAGCAGCTGAGAGAAATTGCCTCTCGTGTTGCCCCCTTGCCAGCGATCCCTATGGTAGGGCGCCCCTGGCACAAAGTAACGTAACCTCTTCTGTTCACACTTTAACGGTTTGTGTCAGTGTGACGTGCAGATGGGAAAGATGTAGACGCATTCAGGGTCACTGCCAGGGCTGATTACCGTGTTGTGATAGGTCATGTGGTTTGACCTTCTCTGAAGTCACCAGCTGCAGATCAGCCAGAATAACTTTTATTGTTTCATCCCTTCTAACTTCCCGTTTCCATTGTGCCGCCTGTAGCCTTGTCCAGGAAGTCCAGGAGATCGATGACACCATCCAAGCCTTGCAGCAGCGCCTCCGAGAAGCAGAGGACACCTTGCAGATGCTGGTCCACACCAAGGCCAACCTGGAGCATGAACTCGCAATTAAGGCAAACTCTCTCTTTATCGACCAGGAGAAATGCATGGGGATGAGGAAGAGTTTCCCAAGCACCCCCAGGCTGGTGGGCTACACATAACCGCTCCTACCCATAGATCCTTCACCATCCAAAACACCAGAGCTTGGTTATTGTTATGGTTAACGCTATGCGGTTTTCTGGCGCCACGGTATGAAAATGAAATCATTAAAGGTTCTATAACCGACGGATGTTGGTGGTTTCCCTCGTTACTTTTACAGGGTTGGGTTTGTAATAATCATTAGAAAGTGTATTAGAGAGTATTAGAGAGTATTAGAGAGTATTAGAGAGTATTGCTGCATACCACGCGACTCACCGAGAAACCGCCCGCCCCAATCACATTAGGACTGAGCCTCTCCATGTCCCGATCTGACCCGATGTTACTATCTATTCGGTGTTTAGGTCAGATGGGGTCTCTTTACAAGAGAAACTACCCCCCCATATCTCTCTTTATTCCTTGACACTCAGGTCCAGGCTCCCCATCTCAGGCTGGAAACTAGTCAATGGGAAAACAGGCTTATATGCTTCTTGTAGACGTCGGCCCTAGACACAAGTAGTGGGTGGGGCCAGACTGCACCTATGAGAACAGCTGATCTGAGGTAAACCAAGGGGTGAGGAACTAGGGGGGTGGATCAAATGTATAAAATATAATCCTGTCACCTTAGGGAATAGGCTATCCCACAATCCCACACCGCTGCTCTGCTGTCTCCTCTGCAGCTTACAGATCTGGCAGTCAGTCATCTCCATGTTGCTTATGTCTCGGCCAATCGATGTCTTCCATTCCTGAAGCATTACAAACCTGCCTCTGCTGCTATGCGACAGGTGAGGGAGTGTCTACCAGTGGGGGGTCAGGGTGTGTAAGTTGTTAGAAGCAGGTAAGTATAAGGGTATTTGTCTTTGAGGAGTCTTAAAGGGCAACTCCACCCTCATAATAACATCTTTTAGAAAGAATGGCCTCGTTAAAATATGTTAATATATTATACTTTGTCCTATGAATTCATTACTGTATGCCTGCTATGCATCTGGATGCCTCATGGAAACTGAGCCATTTAGAAACCTGTACTGAGCCTGTACTGAGCCTGTACTGAGCCTGGGCATGCTCAGAAGAGGCAGACAGGGGATTAACATTCAGTCATTGGCTGTGATGTCAACTGTCAAATCCATAACTGACAGTTACTAACTGTAAGAACCAGGAAGCAGAAACAGGGGAAACAGGACATTGTGCAGGATTTCAGGTTAGACTTACACCTTTCACATTTCAGGGTTTTGGGGGTGATTTACCTGTATGTAAGTTTTCATGTCTGGGCTGGACTTGCCCTTTAAGCTGGTTCTGGAATTGTGTGATGAGGGTGTCCTTTAAGAGGAGGTGACGGCTAAACTGGGTAAGAGATGTGAACTATGTAAATATATATATATTATGGTTGGCTCTGCTTTAATTCTCATTAACCTTATCTACCATCATTTTATTGTCTGTGTGCGGACGGGGTCAGTAAATAGCACGTCCATTTATAGGGTCCGCGTCTCCATTACAAGGGTGGCATTTTTATTTTTGCTGTTATTTTGGTGAGTGGAAAGAATGTGAAGCTTGTGGGATCAGTAAATAGGGAGACGCGGTCACATGACCCTGGTTATTTTCTACCGTTTGTTCCATATTAACATAAAACCCAGATTAAGATTTCCCGTACTTGCAGAATGGACCGAGTACTTAAAACAACACACTGGCTTTGTGTTACACACTGACACAATATACACACAAGGTCTGGAACACCTTTTACAATGGCGGTTATATATAGTGTGCGGGGATAATGCTGTAGACGTGGTTTACTGGACAGGCAGTGATCTTTAAAATGGCGCTGATTCTATAGAAACATGTGGCGAGCGTGGAGCAGAAATAGGTCCAATCAGAAGTTGGATTTTTACTGGACCGCTGCAGTTACCCAACATCTGATTGGGCGAACCATTGCACCTGTGCACCCATAAATGGTGCATTAGATTAGGGATGGAAACTCATCCTATTGTAAGGAAAAGAGATTTGTTTTCTGCCCCAGAACTTTCACCACAAGACACAAGGAGTCGTTAGATTAAAACTAGTGAATCTCCGATTTGTTTGTAACATTTGCACCATTAGGCAGTCGGCAGTGCATGGGGAAGACTGTGGCCAATCAGGAGCAGGATCCTTATTACACAGACAGGATAGTGATCTGGGGTAATGCCCACCATGGCATGTCACTGAAGAGATGGGTGGTTGGCAACAATGGATGGTCTGTGACCTCCTCCACCTACTCATCACTGGTGGCAAAGTCACAATATGTAGCAGCTAATGAAACCTCCCCCTCCCTGCACCTGTCCCCAGGATGGGGTCTCCAGAGAGTGAGAACTTCCTGTCCCCTTCTGGCCTGACCACTTTCATCTTCCATGTCCGATGCCTGGATGGCCACGTGGGACATTGCAATGAAGGATCTGATGGTCCTCTGAGTCCACATGCACATGGCAGAGGAAAAAGCCCATTAGCAGCTCTAGTAGAGGTGGAAGAGGAAGGCTGAGTAACCCATTTTATTACCTTCCTTATTCCCATAACCACCCAGAAATATATCAGGCAAAGTAAGTAGAAGGGAGACTCCTGCCCAGTGCTTTGTAGCATCACAAACCGACTATAAATGGAGTTTATAGCCAAACGTAGCTGGCACTGGTAGTTTCTGGCCAGGTGACTATAAGGAAAACCCATCAGTACATTGATGACATTTTGCCACTTTGATGCTCTTTAAATTCAAGGCATCAATAATTCCCAGTGAAATGTGTATTTGCACCTGTGATAATCCAGTTACAGTGATTTTATCCTCCCATAAGAAAGTAATAAAAGAATTAACAATTGTTAAGTTGGAATATGAAATGTTCTTAATGGGTTGAATGTGTGACTATTACTATAGTTGTGAGCATTGTGACGGTATCACTGTAGTTGTGAACATTGTGACGGTATCACTGTAGTTGTGACGGTATCACTGTAGTTGTGAATATTGTGACAGTATCACTATAGTTGTGAGCATTGTGACGGTATCACTGTAGTTGTGAACATTGTGACGGTATCACTGTAGTTGTGAATGTTGTGACGGTATCACTATAGTTGTGAGCATTGTGACGGTATCACTGTAGTTGTGAATATTATGACGGTATCACTGTAGTTGTGAATATTATGACGGTATCACTGTAGTTGTGAATATTATGACGGTATCACTGTAGTTGTGAATATTATGACGGTATCACTGTAGTTGTGAACATTGTGACGGTATCACTGTAGTTGTGAGCATTGTGACTATTGCTGTAGTTGTGAGCATTGTGACTATTGCTGTAGTTGTGAGCATTGTGACTGTATCGCTGTAGTTGTGAACATTGTGACGGTATCGCTGTAGTTGTGAACATTGTGACGGTATCAATGTAGTTGTGAACATTGTGACGGTATCAATGTAGTTGTAAGCATTGTGACGGTATCACTGTAGTTGTGAGCATTGTGAATCACTATAGTTGTGAACATTGTGACTCACTATAGTTGTGAACATTGTGACGGTATCACTGTAGTTGTGAACATTGTGAAGGTATCACTGTAGTTGTGAGCATTGTGACGGTATCACTGTAGTTGTGAGCATTGTGACGGTATCACTGTAGTTGTGAACATTGTGACTATCACTATAGTTGTGAGCATTGTGACTCACTATAGTTGTGAACATTGTGACGGTATCACTGTAGTTGTGAACATTGTGACGGTATCACTGTAGTTGTGAACATTGTGACGGTATCACTATAGTTGTGAGCATTGTGACTATCACTATAGTTGTGAGCATTGTGACTCACTATAGTTGTGAACATTGTGACGGTATCACTGTAGTTGTGAGCATTGTGACTCACTGTAGTTGTGAACATTGTGACTATCACTGTAGTTTTGAACATTGTGACTGTTCACTGTAGTTGTGAACATTATAACACACAATCTAACACAGAAGCCTGCAGATACCAGTATAACCGTGAATGACAATGGGCGACATCACAGAACAGAAATAGACCAGGTATTTTGCAATTGTTCCAGTTATTTCTGTTCTATTTATAACCCAGGGCACTGAGCTTGTTATAATATAAACAGTTTATATATATTTATATAGTAATGATTGCTACATAGTGTAAAGTGCGCCCCCTGCAGTCATTCACTTTTGCGTTTGTTCTTTTCATTAAACCACATTTTTATTTTACCTGGTGTAGCATTAAAGGGCAAGTTCAAACCCTTTATAGAAATCTACTTACTTTTTGATCAACTTGTATGTCTCCAAATCAGCCCTTATCCAACTGTTCTCTGTTAATTCTCCTCACCAATCAGGCTGTGTGGTCCCACTCTGTTCTCTGTTAATTCTCCTCAGCCAATCAGCTGTGTTGGTTCCAGCCTCTGTTCTCTGTTAATTCTTCTCAGCCAATCAGGCTGTGTTGGTTCCAGCCTCTGTTCTCTGTTAATTCTTCTCAGCCAATCAGGCTGTGTTGGTTCCAGCCTCTGTTCTCTGTTAATTCTCCTCAGCCAATCAGGCTGTGTTGGTTCCAGCCTCTGTTCTCTGTTAATTCTCCTCAGCCAATCAGGCTGTGTTGGTTCCAGCCTCTTCTCGACCTGTGACCCCACACAGAACAGGCACAGGAAAAGCCTTGTCTGGGAACTCTACACTCGACGAGTTCCGCATAGTGGGATCTCCGTTCAGTTAAGACTAAACTGCAATGGCATTAAGATTGGCACAACATTTTTTACTAATCTTTGCTAAGCCATTACTATATTGGCTACTAGACATGGACTAGAACGGAAGCCGAACTTGGACTTTTAGAACTTCCCGAACTACAAACTAGTTCGAACTAGTACCGACTCACACGGATGTATTTTCAATAATTATCGAATTTGCGTACCATTCGCTAACCCTCCATTTTGGCCATAACCCTGAAATGTACGGCGATAACCCTCAAGTATCGTTCAAATTGCCGATAAACCTTGAATGTATGTCAATAACCCTCCAATGTGGCGATTTTTGCCGATGTCCCACAAATGTTCCATTTTGGCGATAACTCTCGAGAGTATCGAATTGGCCATAAACCTCGAATGTCGCCCTTTACAGTAAGAGCCATTTACAATACTGGAGGTTTATATAGAAGGAAAGTAGAGCTGTGATACCATTTATTGGCTAACTAAGCCATCATCCAGTAATCGTCAGGCTAAATCCCAAACCTACACACACATTGGAACATTAAACCTCAAACACTGGAGATAAATTGAACAGATGATCAGGTAAAAAAGCAGACGGAGGGGGTTGGATAAACAGTAGTGGAGGTGAGAAGTCGATTGCTGTGATAATGTGAGAACAGTAAAGCGCTGCGGAATATGTAGCGCTGTATAAGAAATAAAACACATAAAGCAGTAGAAGACGTCAGTAGTGAGTTTAAGGTGGCCATACATATATCTGACTTTACTTACCGAGCGCTGACACGACATTAGACCGATCCTGCCGGAACCGCCTTTCCCGTTCTTCTATGCGACAGACATGCGATCGCAAAATGAACGGGATTTGCCAGCCCCACGCTATTCCAAAATTTTTGAAAAATGGCTCGGTCAGTGCGAAATGAGTGGAAACCCCATGCTAGATGCTAATCCGGTACAACATGGAGTAAAGGGCGGTTTTGGTCCTTATTGACGCTGTCGTTCTTGAGGAAGGACCATTGTCTTGTTTGTTCCGGTGTCTAACAGAGTAGCGCGGCTTTTCCTATAATTTCACTCTCCAGTCATGTGACAGGGCATGGCGGACTTGCCAGGTTTGATTGACAGTTTGAACTACAACCGGTTACAGTTAAAATGGAATGGTTACTCTATGGATTGTGGATCATGAAGAGTCCATTAAAATTGTCACCAAAATTAACACAATCACACTATGAAATAATAATAATAAATAAAACAAATTGGATTTCTACATTGGGACAAGAACAAGATCCCACATGAGCTGTAGATTCTGAGAAATCCTCATTTGAAATAATAACATTTACAATGAAAGACCTGTCACTCAAAACAGAAATAAATGTCCATCCTCCCCTGACCTCTTACTAGGGTCTTTAGCTTCCATCGCTGAACCATCTGCATCAGCAGAGAAAATAAGGAAGATAAATTCAGTGTCGACGTCCATTGACCTCATGACCGTGACGTCCCATTCACTGACCGTGACGTCCCATTGACCATTCACTGACCGTGACGTCCCATTGACCATTCAGTGACCGTGACGCCCCATTCAGTGACCGTGACGTCCCATTCAGTGACCGTGACGTCCCATTGACCATTCAGTGACCGTGACGCCCCATTCAGTGACCGTGACGTCCCATTCAGTGATCGTGATGTCCCATTGACCATTCACTGACCGTGATGTCCCATTGACCATTCACTGACTGTGACGTCCCATTGACCATTCACTGACCGTGACATCCCATTGACCATTCACTGACCGTGACGTCCCATTAGTGACCGTGACGTCCCATTCAGTGACTGTGACGTCCATTGACCATTCAGTGACCGGGACGTCCCATTCAGTGACCGGGACGTCCCATTCAGTGACCGGGACGTCCCATTCAGTGACCGGGACGTCCCATTCAGTGACCGGGACGTCCCATTGACCATTCACTGACCGTGATGTCCCATTGACCATTCACTGACTGTGACGTCCCATTGACCATTCACTGACCGTGACATCCCATTGACCATTCACTGACCGTGACGTCCCATTCAGTGACCGTGACGTCCCATTCAGTGACTGTGACGTCCCATTGACCATATGACCCTTCAGTGACGGGACGTCCCATTCAGTGACCGGGACGTCCCATTCAGTGACCGGGACGTCCCATTCAGTGACCGGGACGTCCCATTCAGTGACCGGGACGTCCCATTCAGTGACCGGGACGTCCCATTCAGTGACCGGGACGTCCTTACCATTCAGTGACCGGGACTCCCATTCATGGACCGGGACGCCCATTGACCATTCAGTGACGCGGACATCCCATGTGACGGACATCCCATGACATTCAGTGACCGGGACGTCCCATTCAGTGACGTGACATCCCATTGACCATTCAGTGACCGGGACATCCCATTCAGTGACCGGGACGTCCCATTGACCATTCAGTGACCGGGACATCCCATTCAGTGACCGTGACATCCCATTCAGTGACCGTGACATCCCATTGACCATTCAGTGACCGGACGTCCCATTCAGTGACCGTGACATCCATGACCATTCAGTGACCGGGACATCCCATTCAGTGACCGTGATGTCCCATTCAGTGACTGTGACGTCCCATTCAGTGACCGTGACGTCCCATTGACCATTCAGTGACCGGGACTTCCCATTCAGTGACCGTGACATCCCATTGACCATTCAGTGACCGTGACGTCCCATTCAGTGACAGTGACCGGGATGTCCCATTCAGTGACAGTGACCGGGATGTCCCATTCAGTGACAGTGACCGGGATGTCCCTTCAGTGACAGTGACCGGGATGTCCCATTCAGTGACAGTGACCGGGATGTCCCATTGACCATTCAGTGACCAGGACGTCCCATTGACCATTCAGTGACCGGGACGTCCCATTGACCATTCAGTGATAGTAAATATCTTCCTGCCTATTCCTTGTGATTGAATGAAAGTGAATGATGGTGAAATAATTCCTAGTCTGTAATATTTTCCATGGGGGGATGGTTACACTTTCCATCATCATTGTATTATTTACATGTAACTGACAATTATTACAAAACCGGGGAACCACAGGCGGCTGGTTCACAGGATCCATCATCTGTTTTAATCACATGGCACGGAGAAATGATGTCATACAGAGTCTTGTAATCACATGACTGACACCTCCTTTACTTGGTGGATTTGCCCAGACAAATTCTCTCCACTTCTCTCTCTGCACCCCTGACTGTTTAAACTGCTCCTGAAAACCTCTTGTAAGGCTGCTATGACCCCGACATAAGCTGCTGTTTGGTGTGTTTCATTAAAAGAAAAAGCAGTGCAAAGAAGTATGGATGTTGTAGTATGTATGTAGTATGTATGATGTATGTAGAATTTTGTCATATTGTGCCATTTATTCACGGGGTAT
Source organism: Hymenochirus boettgeri (assembly GCA_019447015.1). Lineage (NCBI taxonomy): Eukaryota > Metazoa > Chordata > Amphibia > Anura > Pipidae > Hymenochirus > Hymenochirus boettgeri. The sequence continues at coordinate 50,954 of JAACNH010001587.1, read as the reverse complement.
ATGTATATTAAATATTGAAAATGATGGCGTCTCTATGGGTCCAGCACATGTAATGCAGATCACTGGGGTGTGGCCCACCAGTATGGTAATACCGTGAACTTGTTCTACCAATCAGGACAGGTCCAAATTCCCACCACACCCGTGCAGTTCTAATGGGTAAATAACACCTAATACTATTGATTGCTTCGCCCTTTTACTCTGATGGCCAGATCCATTGTGTCCCCACAAGGCCACTCTGTGAAAGCAAATCCATTGACCCCCATCTGGTGTTCTAATGGACTGTCCCAATCAAGTTGTTAACCTTGTAGCAAGGTCCATGATGAGGGAAGATCACCTGGTGCTGTGCGGGGTCGGGATTGGTGGGGAATTTACAGGGAACATTACAATGTAAGAACGCCCAATCCCTGGCCAGTTTATATTACTGGATCCATCTGGAAGATCATTGTGCATAGTGGGAATCAACATGAGACAGAACTCCCCTTTGATGGGCCCCTGTCCCTAAATCCATCACAATAGCCCTATTATTCCCCACCAGGGACGGGGGCCTGCGGCAGGTTCCAGGGAGACCAGTGCGCACTCTCCTATGACATGTCTGGTCTGTTTCCATGGAGATGTGGGAACACTTTTTACAAGGTTTTGGCTCGAGACTTTCCTGGGATCCCAATTCTAAGAACAATGGAGACTCATGGGAACCTTCCTGCAAAAAGAATTCCACTCTGGTTCTCTTAGCCTCTGACATTTCTTCTGGTTCCAGGCCCTAAATACATAACGATCATCTACTACATGTTTCCATTCTGTCCAATGGCCCCCCACCCAGAGGTCTATGACCCCCCTCACAGGTCATGGCCCCCACCCCAGAGGCTATGGCCTCCCACCCGAGTCTATGACCCCCACCCAGAGGTCCTATGCCCCCCACCAGAGGTCTATGACCCCACCAAGTATACCCCTCACAGGTCTATGGCCCCCCACCCAGAGGTCTATGGCCTCCCACCCAGAGGTCTATGACCCCCACCCAGAGCTCTATGGCCCCCCACCCAGAGGTCTATGGCCTCCCACCCAGAGGTCTATGACCCCCACCCAAGCTCTATGGCCCCCACCCAAGGTCTATGGCCCCCCACCCCAGAGGTCTATGACCCCCACCCAGAGGTCTATGACCCCCACTCACAGGTCTATGGCCCCCCACCCAGAGGTCTATGGCCTCCCACCCAGAGGTCTATGACCCCCACCCAGAGCTCTATGGCCCCCCACCCAGAGGTCTATGACCCCCACCCAGAGGTCTATGGCCCCCCACCCAGAGGTCTATGACCCCCACTCACAGGTCTGACCCCCACCCAGAGGTCTATGACCCCCACCCAGAGGTCTATGGCCCCCACTCAGAGGTCTATGACCCCCACTCAGAGGTCTATGGCTCCCACTCAGAGGTCTATGGCCCCCACTCACAGGTCTAAGACCCCCACCCAGAGGTCTATGACCCCCACCCAGAGGTCTATGACCCCCACTCAGAGGTCTATGGCCCCCACTCAGAGGTCTAAGACCCCCACCCAGAGGTCTGTGGCCCCCACTCAGAGGTCTAAGACCCCCACCCAGAGGTCTATGGTCCCCACTCAGAGGTCTATGACCCCCACCCAGAGGTTTATGAACCCCCACCCAGAGGTCTCTGACCCCCACTCACAGGTCTATGACCCCCACTCACAGGTTTATGACCCCCACTCACAGGTCTATGGCCCCCACTCACAGGTCTGACCCCTCCCAGAGGTCTATGCCCCCCCCCACAGCTATGCCCCCCACCCGAGGTCTATGACCCCCCTCACAGGTATGGCCCCCCCCAGAGGTCTAGACCCCCACCAGAGGTTCTATGCTCCCACCCAGAGGTCTATGACCCCCCACCCAGAGGTCTATGACCCCCACTCACAGGTCTATGGCCCCCCACCCAGAGGTCTATGACCCCCACCAGAGGTCTATGGCCCCCACCAGAGGTCTAAGACCCCCACCCAGAGGTCTATGACCCCCACCCAGGTCTATGGCCCCACTCAGAGGTCTAAGACCCCCACCCAGAGGTCTGTGGCCCCCACTCAGAAGTCTAAGACCCCCCACCAGAGGTCTATGGTCCCCACTCAGAGGTCTATGGCCCCCACTCAGAGGTCTATGACCCCCACCCGAGGTTTATGAACCCCACCCAGAGTCTCTGACCCCCACTCACAGGTCTATGACCCCCACTCAGAGGTCTATGGCCCCCACTCACAGGTCTATGACCCCCACTCACAGGTCTATGGCCCCCACTCACAGGTCTATGACCCCCACCCAGAGGTTATGAACCCCCACCCAGAGGTCTCTGACCCCCACTCACAGGTCTTGACCCCCACTCAGAGGTTTATGAACCCCCACCCAGAGGTCTATGACCCCCACTCAGATGTCTAAGACCCACACTCAGAGGTCTATGGCCCCCACTCACAGGTCTATGACCCCCACTCACAGGTCTATGGCCCCCACTCACAGGTCTATGACCCCCTCCCAGAGGTCTATGGCCCCCCCACCCAGAGGTCTATGACCCCCACTCACAAAATCTGATTGGTTGTTTCCAAACAAATGTACAACCAATCAGAGTTAACAATCTAATTGCCTCCACCGACATTCACAAATCTCTTCTGATCATTTGGTTTGTTTGAATATTTCTCCATGTCAAAAATTTAGTTCAGGTCCAAGTCGGGCTTTGGAATTCAAAGAACCGTACAAGGATTGTAGAAAGCATTTATCAATATGTGCGCCTCTGGATGGAAAAAGGCTGATGTTATTCCAATATTCAAAAAGGGTCGTCGTTCACAGCCGGGTAATTACAGGCCTGTAAGTTTAACTTCAGTGGTGGGGAAGATCCTGGAAAGTTTAATAAGGGATCATGTTCTAGAGTATGTTTCAAGGACTGACATTATAAGTAGTAACCAGCATGATTTAGGAGAATAGATCTGTCAAACTAACTTGCTTGGCTTTTATGAGGAAGTAAGTAAAATTTAGACTCTGGTATAGCAGTAGATGTAGTTTACTTGGATTTTGCAAAGGCTTTTGATACAGTCCCCCCATAGGCGACTAATGAATAAGCTAAGGTCTGTTGGTCTGGGGAGGTACATTTGTACATGGTATAAAATTGGTTAAAGAATAGGATGCAGAGAGTGTTGTTAATGGGGCTTCATCAATATGGACTAAAGTGCTAAGTGGGGTGCCACAGGGTTCTGTGTTGGGGCCGCTTCTATTTAATCTATTTATAATGATTTGGAAGTGGGTATTGTCAGCAAGGTTTCTGTGTTTGCTGACGCACTTAAAACATCAGAGGTTGTGCATCGTTGCAGGGGGATCTAGATAGATTGTCACATTGGGCTGCTAAGTGGCAGATGAGATTCAATGTTTGATAAATGGAAGGTGATGCATTTTGGACTTAAAAATCCTTGTGCTACTATACTATAAATGGCTCTGTGTTAAGTGATCCCTGTTGGAAAGGATCTTGGAGTTTTGGTGGATAACAAACTTAAAGGTAGCAAGCAGTGCCAGGCGCAACAGCTAGAGCCAGCATGGTATTTGTTGTTAAAGAGAGGTATGGATTCAAGGGAGGATAAGGTAATTCTCCCTCTTTACAAAGCATTGGTAAGGCCTCATTTATTGGAATATGCAGTGCAATTTTGAATCCTGTGTACAAAAAGGACATCTTTGAAATGGAAAGGTTTCAGAGAAGGCAACTAAATAATAAGGGGATTGGGGGAGCTTGAATATGAAGAGAGACTGGAAAAGTCACATTTATGTACACTGGAGAAAGGGCTCTTGCGTGGGGATATGATTACTGTGTATAAATACATTAACGGGCCATACAATAAACTATCTGGGGCATTGCTCACCAATAGAACATGTCAGAGGACACGTGGACATCCCTTAAGACTGAAAGAAAAAGGTTTAGGCTTCAAGTTGGGAAAGGGTTCTTCACTGTGAGAACGGCAACATTACCTATACTTAACTATGGTTCTACTACACTACACTACATTACTCTATACTATACTGTTACTCTATACTACACAACATTACTCTATAGTATCCTACATTACACTATACTTAACTATGGTACTCTAGACTTACACTATATACTCTATACTTTACTATGTTACTCTATACTATACTGTTACTCTCATACTAATAACATACTCATACTTTACTATGTTACTCTATACTACACTACATTACTCAATAGTATACTACATTATACTATACTATGTTACTCTATACACACTACATTACTCTATACTATACTGTTACTCTATACCACACTACATTACTCTATACTTTACTATTACTCTATACTACACTACATTACTCTATAGTATACTACATTACTCTATACTATACTATGTTCTCTATACTACACTACATTACTCTATAATATACTGTTACTCTCTACTACACTACATAACTCTATATACACTACATTACTCTATAGTATACTACTACTCTATACTGTACTATGTTACTCTATACTACACTACATTACTCTATAATACTGTTACTCTTACTACATCACATAACTCATAGTACACTACTACCTATAACTAACTATACATACTACATACTCTACTATAACTACTTTATAGTACACTACATTACTCTATACTACACTACATACTCATATTAACTACACTTCATTACTGCATTATTATTATTATTTTATTATTATTATTATTATGGATTTATATAGTGCCATCATCTTCCGTAGCACTTTCAATACATGGATACATTCACATCAGGCCTGAACCAAAGCAAGCGCCTGTAACCCTATACTCTATATTTTATATAAGACAATAAGTCCCCATAACTGCACTATATTACTCTATACTAATTTCAATATAGACAATGAGTCCCCATACTGCACTATATTACTCTATACTATATTCATATGACAATAAGTCCCATACTGCCACTATATTACTTATACTATATTCATATAGACAATAAGTCCCCATACTGCACTATATTACTCTATACTATATTTCATATAGACAATGAGTCCCCATACTGCACTATATTACTCTATACTATATTTCATATAGACAATAAGTCCCCATACTGCACTATATTACTCTATACTATATTTCATATAGACAATAAGTCCCCATACTGCACTATTTACTCTAACTATATTTCATATAGACATAAGTCCCCATACTGCACTTTATTACTCTATACTAATATTTTCATATAGACAATGAGTCCCCATACTGCACTAATTTATCTATACTATATTTCATATAGACAATACGTCCCCTTACTGCCTGTATTATGCTCTACATATACACCCACCACATTACTCTATTCTATACCACACACTTACTTTATGCTATACTACTACTTATTTATTATTTTTAATACTTTATATTATAGTACACTGCATAATGTATTATAAACATTTATAACACAGAAATGTGTCATGTTAGATGCCACTAAAACTCTATAATTAGACAGGAAGAAATGACACAATGTATCCTCTTAGATAATCCTGAGTATAATAACTGGGAAATAACTGTTTACAAGAGGTGAAGAGTAAGATGGACGGTTCCCATCACTGCAAATGGAATCTTACAGCAGCAGGGATACACTGTTGTCTATAACACACAAGTGAGTCATGTGACACTGATCAGTATTATTATAGGAATATATTTAACGGAGTGACTGTAATGCACATTCCATGACCTCAGGGGACAGGGATTGGACTTTCCATGTCCTCTCCTCCTCCCTTTTTTACAAACACGAGGTTCCTTCTGCAGCAGCAAGTTGAACACTGAGTGTAGGGAGGGGATGGAGCTCCATACAAATAAACAGGCACCAGAGCGCATTCCAGGGTGAATAAGCTAAAAACACCCATTTGGTTTCCCTCCCGGGCAGCCCCTTTTTTTAGCAGGAGGATTCTCCAATGTGTGTGTGTGAGTTGGTGTGTGACACACCCAGCCAACCAACGTCACTGGTGGGTTTCCGTTAAAGGGAATCTTATCCTCACACTACAAACCTCTAACCTCAATAACTCAGTCTGGGCACTGCAAGGGGCGCAACCCAACCCCACTTGGATCTGCCATCTGCCTCCATTGCAAGAGCTTTGTCCACTTACTCTCTACCTACTGCTCTAGTTAAGTTCCTGCTGGACTGGGGTGATATCCTGGGAGGGTTATGGAGGGTTTAGTGACACATTGGGTCAGTCTAGTCTGGGACACTAGTGAGACATTGGGATGGACCAAACCCACTGGGATCCTCATTATTATACGGATCCCCCGATACCTGGATCCCTCTGTGCCCCATGCCCACTGGGTCTGGTGGGAAACACTGAGCTGGGGGACAGACATAGTTACAATGTATCAAACAAATGCACATCCCCTGCACCCTGCCAGATACCACTGGGTCATAGTATTAGCAACTGTATAAAAAGTAACACATCAGACTATTTACTGGATATGGAACTCCCATTACTATCTACTGGGTAATATTGATACTTTGTAATATTGGAATAGCCTCCCACGTGGGCTACATTGTTACAATGTATCAGTTCTCTATTAGCTACATCATGACTCTCTCCTCCCTGGGACATCACATTGTTACAATCTATCAGTTCTCTATTAGCTACATCATGACTCTCTCCACCCTGGGACATTACATTGTTACAATGTATCAGTTCTCTATCTATACTACAAATACTCTCTCCTCCCTGGGCATTACATGTCACAATGTATCAGTTCTCTATTGCTACATCATGACTCTCTCCTCCCTGGGACATTACATTGTTACAATGTATCAGTTCTCTGTTAGTACATACAAATCATGCCTCTCCTCCTGGGACATTACATTGTTACAATGTATCAGTTCTCTATTAGCTACATCATGACACTCTCCACCCTGGGATATTACATTGTTACAATGGTATCCGTTTCTCGATTATGCTACATCATGACTCTCCTCTCCCTGGGACATTACATTGTTACAATGTATACTTTCTCTATTAGCTACATCATGACTCTCTCCTCCCGGGACATTACATTGTTACAATGTATCAGTTCTCTATTAGCACATCATGACTCCTCCTCCTGGGACATTACATTGTTACAATGTATCAGTTCTCTATTAGCTACATCATGACTCCCCTCCACCTGGGACATTACATTGTTACAATGTATCAGTTCTTCTATTAGCTACATCATGACTCTCTCCTCCTCTGGACATACATTGTTACAATGCTATCAGTTTCTCTATTAGCTACATCATGACTCTCTCCTCCTCCCTGGGACATTACATTGTTCATGTATCAGTTCTCTATTAGCTACATCATGACCCTCTCCTCCCTGGGACATTACATTGTTACAATGTATCGTTTCATTACTACATCATGACTCTCTCCACCCTGGACATTACATTGTTACAATGTATCGGTTCTCTATTAGCTACATCATGACTCTCTCCTCCCTGGACATCACATTGTTACAATGTATCAGTTCTCTATTAGCTACATCATGAGACTCTCTCCTCCCTGGAACATCACATTGTTACAATGTATCAGTTCTCTATTTGCTACATCATGACTCTCTCTCTCCTCCCTGGGACATTACATTGTTACATGTATCAGTTCTCTAATAGCTACATCATGACTTCTCCACCCTGGGACTTACATTGTTACAATGTATCAGTTCCTCTAATAGCTCCATCACTGATTCTCTCCTCCACCCTGGTACATTACATTGTTACAATGTATCAGTTCTCTATAGCTACATCATGACTCTCTCCACCCTGGGACATACATTGTTACAATGTATCAGTTCTCTATTAGCTACATCATGACTCTCTCCACCCTGGGACATTACATTGTTACAATGTATCAGTTCTCTATTAGCTACATCATGACCCTCTCCTCCCTGGAACATTACATTGTTACAATGTATCAGTTCTCTATTAGCTACATAATGACTCTCTCCTCCCTGGGACATTACATTGTTACAATGTATCAGTTCTCTATTAGCTAAATCATGACTCTCTCCTCCCTGGGACATTACATTGTTACAATGTATCAGTTCTCTATTAGCTACATCATGACTCTCTCCTCCCTGGGACATTACATTGTTACAATGTATCAGTTCTCTATTAGCTACATCGACTCCTCTCCTCCCTGGGACATTACATTGTTACAATGTATCAGTTCTCTATTAGCTACATCATGACTCTCTCTCCCTGGACATTACATTGTTACAATGTATCAGTTCTCTATTAGCTACATCATGACTCTCTCCTCCCTGGGACATTACATTGTTACAATGTATCAGTTCTCTATTAGCTACATCATGACTCTCTCCTCCCTGGGACATTACATTGTTACAATGTATCAGTTCTCTATTAGCTACATCATGACTCTCTCCTCCCTGGGACATTACATTGTTACAATGTATCAGTAAAACTGCAGTTTGAGAGCAGATAAGGAGCAGGATAAGATGTTACTAGATATGGTGCAATCTCAACGCTTTATCTGACATCATAACGGTTTCCAGTTTCCAGGGGGTTAAATGTCATTATATATAATATGATGTAATTATTATGTATATTATGATGTAATATAATTATGTATATGATGATGTAATGTAATTATTTGATATAATATGAGGTCATTCTATCCAATGTACAGGTTGGGGTTGTGTTTGGACACCCATGGGTGCAGGGACTGTTGCATTGTTAAGGGGGAGGGGATGGGGAATCAGTGCTAAATAGGGGTAAGTGCCTTTCACACCATAGGGAAAGCCACCAGCCCTGGGCAGTTCCTTTCCCCTCCATGATTGAGGCCACATGTCATTACCAAGGGATAAAAACTGGAATCCAAAGTTTAGGGTGGAAGTGGGAACAGATGTGGAAAAGTTCAGTTGGGAATTGGGTGGGGATTGAAGGGGCTTAGCCTGTTATTTTCATAACCCCTTGTGGCCTGAACCGCTGCAGAAAAACAAGAGGGAACTGGTGAGTGGAATAAATACAAACTAACATTGAAAAAGTTGGAAAATGGTGCCCCGAGCGCCCCCTACCCGTCCAAAGGAGGATGACACACTGACACGCCCTGGTTACTGGAATGGACATTATCACAATAAACCCCTCACTATTGATCTACAAACCAGGAAAGTGACTGCAAGAGGGATAGAGGTGATTGTGTGTGAGGGAAGGTGGGTAACCAGAGTGTAACTACCAGGGAGCACCACAGGGGGCCCTGGAGCCAAGGGGGGCCCCATCTGTCTTATTTTCTTATGAGAGATATAGCCTCCTTCTAGAAAACCACTGTGGATGAAGCACAGATTTGCTGGGGGCCCTGTGATTCCTAGTATGCCACTGGCTAAACCTAGAGCACATCATAGCAAGGATGGAACATCAGGGGCCAAACCCAAGAGATCACATTGGGAATATCAGGGGCCAAACCCAAGAGATCACATTGGGAATATCAGGGGCCAAACCCCAGGAGATCACATTGGGAACATCAAGGGCCAAACCCAAGAGATCACATTGGGAATATCAGGGGCCAACCCAAGAGATCACATTGGGAATATCAGGGGCCAAACCCAAGAGATCACTTGGGAATACAGGGCCAAACACAAGAGATCACATTGGGAAATATCAGGGCCAAACCCAAGAGATCACATGGGAATATAAGGGGCCAAACCCAAGATCACATTGGGAATATAGGGGCCAACCCGAGATCACATTGGGAATATCAGGGGGCCAAACCCAAGATACATTGGGGAATATCAGGGGCCAAACACAAGAGATCACTTTGGGAAATACAGGGGCCAACCCCAGGAGATCACATTGGGAACATCAAGGGGCCAAACCCAAGAGATCACATTGGGAATATCAGGGGCCAAACCCAAGAGATCACATGGGAAGTACAGGGACTAAACCCAAGAGATCACATTGGGAATATCAGGGGCCAAACACAAGAGATCACATTGGGAATATCAGGGGCCAAACCCAAGAGATCACATTGGGAATATAAGGGGCCAAACCCAAGAGATCACATTGGGAATATAAGGGGCCAACCCAAGAGATCACATTGGGAATATCAGGGGCCAAACCAGAGATCACATTGGGAATATCAGGGGGCCAAAACAAGAATCACATTGGGAATATCAGCGGGCCAAACCCAAGAGATCACATTGGGATATAGGGGCCAACCCAAGAGATCACTTGGGAATATCAGGGGCCAAACCCAGAGACCACATTGGGAATATCGGGGCCAAACCCAAGAGACCACATTGGGAATATCAGGGCCAAACCAAGAAATCACATTGGGAATATCAGGACTAACCCAAGAGATCACATTGGGAATATCAGGGACCAAACCCAAGAGATCACATTGGGATATACAGGGACTAAACCCAAGAGATCACATTGGGAATATCAGGGACTAAACCCAAGAGTCACATTGGAAATATCGGGGCCAAACCCAAGAGATACACATTGGCAATATCAGGCCAAAACCCAAGAGATCAATTGGGAATATCAGGGACTAAACCCAAGAGACCATGGGAATACAGGGGCCAACCAAGAATAACTGGGAATTCAGGGGGGGGCCAAACCCAAGAGACCACATTGGGAATATCAGGGGCCAAACCCCAGAAACACTGGAATTCAGGGACAACAAGAATCACATTGGGAATATCAGGGGACCAAACCCAGAGATCACATTGGGAATATCAGGGACTAAACCCAAGGATCACATTGGATATCAGGACTAAACCAAGAGATCACATTGGGCAAATCAGGGGCCAAACCCAAGAGATCACATTGGCAATATCAGGGGCCAAACCCAAGAGATCACATTGGGAATATCATGGACCAAACCCAAGAGATCACATTGGGAATATCATGGACCAGACCCAAGAGATCACATTGGGAATATCATGGACCAGACCCAAGAGATCACATTGGGAATATCATGGACCAGACCCAAGAGAAAACATAGAATACAGACAGGAGGCCATAGCTGTAACTGAAGAGACAACTGTTTGTGGTAAAGAAACTGAAATACAGAGGGAAGGTTAATGACACTGGGAGACCAATGGGAATGTCAGGAGAGGGAACTGGTGTCCTGGTAAAACTAACCAGTGGTGTCTTTATTTCTGTAGGTCCCACAAGCCTTGAATGAAAATGCTCCTCTTACTGCTGGGAATTATCATCTTGCACATTGCAGTCCTAGTCCTTCTCTTCATCTACTATTGTTAGTGTAAGTACCACATATGTTTCTATCCCCATTGTCTCCCTGTACATTTAACTCACATTTCATTGTCAAAACCTGTCACTTTATGTTTCCACCAATTAAAATGCTGGGAAGTTTCCTCTGATTTCTCCACACTAGATACATTGTGTCTGGACATATAGAGATAAGATATTAGATCCTGGTATATAGACATGTGTATCTGTGCCTGATGACATCCCTATGATAAACCAATGCATTGGAAGGGTGAATACTATTCCCCAGATACACAATGCGGTGTATCTAGTGTAGATAGTGGTGAACACGCCGTTTACCGTCATGACAGTTTATTACCCACAGATCCCCCATGCGGTTATCTAGTGTATGATGTGGTGCAACACCATTTACCGTCATTGACCTTATTACCCAGACCCCCAGGCGGTTATCTAGTGAGATAGTGGGACACCAGTTACCGTCAGTGACAGTTATTACCAACCCCATGCGTGTATCTAGTGTAGCATAGTGGTGAACACCAATTATCGTCAGTGACCAGTTTTACCCAGATCCCCTAGGCGGTGTATCTAGTGTGATGTGGTAAACACCAGTTATCGTCAGTTACCAGTTTATTAACCCAGATCCCCATGTGGTGTATGCTAGTGTGATAGTGGTAAACACCAGTTACGTAGTGACCAGTTCTTACCCGACCCCGCGATTAGTTAGAAGGACACCTCGTAGTACTTATTTACCAGATGTGTATAATGTAATAGTGGTGAACACCAGTTACCGTCATGCCATTTATTACCATGAAACCATCCGACCCCCATGAGTGTGTTTCTAGTGTAGATACTGGTGAACACCATTACCGGTCAGCAGGTGACGGCACGTGTCGGATAAAAAAAATAACGACAAAAACGGAAAATTACAACCAGACACAAGGCAAAAAAACCATGGTCAATGGGACGTCACGGTCAGTGAATGGGACGTCACGGTCAGTGAATGGTCAATGGGACGTCCCGATCACTGAATTTTATCTTCCTTATTTTCTCTGCTGATGCAGATGGTTCAGCGATGGAAGCTAAAGACCCTAGTAAGAGGTCAGGGGAGGATGGACATTTATTTCTGTTTTGAGTGACAGGTCTTTCATGTAAATGTTATTATTTCAAATGAGGATTTCTCAGAATCTACAGCTCATGTGGGATCTTGTTCTTGTCCCAATGTAGAAATCCAAATTGTGGTTTATTATTATTATTATTTCATAGTGTGATTGTGTTAATTTTGGTGACAATTTTAATGGACTCTCATGATCCACAATCATAGAGTCACATTCCATTTTAACTGTAACCGGTTGTAGTTCAAACTGTCAATCAAACCTGGCAAGTCCGCCATGCCCTGTCACAGACTGGGAGGTGAAATTATAGAGAAAAGCCGCGCTACTGTTAGACACCGGAACAAACAAGACAATGGTCCTTCCAAGAACGACAGCGTCAATAAGGACCAAAACGCTTTTACTCCTGTTGTACCGGATGCATCTAGCATGGGGTTTCCACTCATTTGCACTGACCGAGCCATTTTTCAAAATTTTGGAATAGCGTGGGGCTGGCAAATCGTTCATTTTGCGATCGCATGTCTCGTCGCATAGAAGAACGGGAAAGGGGTTCCGGCAGGATCGGTCTAATGTCTGTCAGCGCTCGGTAAGTAAAGTCAGATATATGTATGGCCACCTTAAACTCACTACTGACGTCTTCTACACTTTATGTGTTTTATTTCTTATACAGCGCTACATATTCCGCAGCGCTTTACTGTTCTCACATTATCACAGCAATCGACTTCTCACCTCCACTACTGTTTATCCAACCCCCTCCGTCTGCTTTTTTACCTGATCATCTGTTCAATTTATCTCCAGTGTTTGAGGTTTAATGTTCCAATGTGTGTGTAGGTTTGGGATTTAGCCTGACGATTACTGGATGATGGCTTAGTTAGCCAATAAATGGTATCACAGCTCTACTTTCCTTCTATATAAACCTCCAGTATTGTAAATGGCTCTTACTGTAAAGGGCGACATTCGAGGTTTATGGCCAATTCGATACTCTCGAGAGTTATCGCCAAAATGGAACATTTGTGGGACATCGGCAAAAATCGCCACATTGGAGGGTTATTGACATACATTCAAGGTTATTCCGTAATCGGTTTTGGCAAATGAACGATACTGAGGGTTATCGCCGTACATTTCAGGGTTATGGCCAAAATGGAGGGTTAGCGAATGGTACGCAAATTCGATAATTATTGAAAATACATCCGTGAGTTCGGTAAACTCGAACTAGTTTGTAGTTCGGGAAGTTCTAAAAGTCCAAGTTCGGCTTCCGTTCTAGTCCATGTCTAGTAGCCAATATAGTAATGGCTTAGCAAAGATTAGTAAAAAATGTTGTGCCAATCTTAATGCCATTGCAGTTTAGTCTTAACTGAACGGAGATCCACTATGCGGAACGTCGTGTAAGAGTTCCCAGACAGAGGCTTTTCCTGTGCCTGTTCTGTGTGGGGTCACAGGTCGAGAAGAGGCTGGAACCAACACAGCCTGATTGGCTGAGGAGAATTAACAGAGAACAGAGGCTGGAACACAAGCCTGATTGGAGGAGAATTAACAGGAACAGAGGCTGAAACCAGCTGATTGGCTGAGAGAATTACAGAGAACAGAGGCTGGAACCAAACAGCCTGATTGGCTGAGGAGAATACAGAGAACAGAGGCTGGAACAACACAGCCTGATTGGCTAGAGAGAATTAACAGAGAACAGAGGTGGAACCAACCCAGCCTGATTGGCTGAGGAGAATTAACAGAGAACAGAGGCTGGAACAACACAGCTGATTGCACGAAGAATTAACAGAGAACAGAGGCTGGAACCAACACAGCCTGATTGGCTGAGGAGAATTAACAGAGAACAGAGGCTGGAACCAACACAGCCTGATTGGCTGAGGAGAATTAACAGAGAACAGTTGGATAAGGGCTGATTTGGAGACATACAAGTTGATCAAAAAGTAAGTAGATTTCTATAAAGGGTTTGAACTTGCCCTTTAATGCTACACCAGGTAAAATAAAAATGTGGTTTAATGAAAAGAACAAACGCAAAAGTGAATGACTGCAGGGGGCGCACTTTACACTATGTAGCAATCATTACTATATAAATATATATAAACTGTTTATATTATAACAAGCTCAGTGCCCTGGGTTATAAATAGAACAGAAATAACTGGAACAATTGCAAAATACCTGGTCATTTGTTCTGTGATGTCCCCATTGTCATTCACGGTTATAACTGGTATCTGCAGGCTTCTGTGTTAGATTGTGTGTTATAATGTTCACAACTACAGTGATACAGTCACATGTTAACAAATATGTCTATGACCCCCACTCACAGGTCTATGGCCCCAACTCACAGGTCTATGACCCCCTCCCAGAGGTCTATGGCCCCCCCACCCAGAGGTCTATGACCCCCACTCACAAAATCTGATTGGTTTGTTTCCAAACAAATGTACAACCAATCAGAGTTTAACAATCTAAGTTGCCTCCACCGACATTCACAAATCTCTTCTGATCATTTGGTTTGGTTTGAATATTTCTCCATGTCAAAAATTTAGTTCAGGTCCAAGTCGGGCTTTAGGAATTCTAAGAACCGTAACAAGGATTGTAAGAAAGCAATTATCAAGATGTGCGCCTCTGGATTGGAAAAAGGCTGATGTTATTCCAATATTCAAAAAGGGTCGTCGTTCACAGCCGGGTAATTACAGGCCTGTAAGTTTAACTTCAGTGGTGGGGAAGATCCTGGAAAGTTTAATAAGGGATCATGTTCTAGAGTATGTTTCAAGGACTGACATTATAAGTAGTAACCAGCATGGATTTAGGAGGAATAGATCTTGTCAAACTAACTTGCTTGGCTTTTATGAGGAAGTAAGTAGAAATTTAGACTCTGGTATAGCAGTAGATGTAGTTTACTTGGATTTTGCAAAGGCTTTTGATACAGTCCCCCATAGGCGACTAATGAATAAGCTAAGGTCTGTTGGTCTGGGGAGGTACATTTGTACATGGATAGAAAATTGGTTAAAGAATAGGATGCAGAGAGTAGTTGTTAATGGGGCTTCATCAATATGGACTAAAGTGCTAAGTGGGGTGCCACAGGGTTCTGTGTTGGGGCCGCTTCTATTTAATCTATTTATTAATGATTTGGAAGTGGGTATTGTCAGCAAGGTTTCTGTGTTTGCTGACGACATTAAAAACATCAGAGGTTGTGCAATCGTTGCAGGGGGATCTAGATAGATTGTCACATTGGGCTGCTAAGTGGCAGATGAGATTCAATGTTGATAAATGGAAGGTGATGCATTTTGGACTTAAAAATCCTTGTGCTACTTATACTATAAATGGCTCTGTGTTAAGTGAATCCCTGTTGGAAAGGGATCTTGGAGTTTTGGTGGATAACAAACTTAAAGGTAGCAAGCAGTGCCAGGCGGCAACAGCTAGAGCCAGCATGGTATTGTGTTGTATAAAGAGAGGTATGGATTCAAGGGAGGATAATGTAATTCTCCCTCTTTACAAAGCATTGGTAAGGCCTCATTTATTTGGAATATGCAGTGCAATTTTGGAATCCTGTGTACAAAAAGGACATCTTTGAAATGGAAAGGGTTCAGAGAAGGGCAACTAAATTAATAAGGGGATTGGGGGAGCTTGAATATGAAGAGAGACTGGAAAAGTCACATTTATGTACACTGGAGAAAAGGCGCTTGCGTGGGGATATGATTACTGTGTATAAATACATTAACGGGCCATACAATAAACTATCTGGGGCATTGCTCACCAATAGAACATGTCAGAGGACACGTGGACATCCCTTAAGACTGAAAGAAAAAAGGTTTAGGCTTCAAGTTGGGAAAGGGTTCTTCACTGTGAGAACGGCAACATTACTCTATACTATACTATGTTACTCTACACTACACTACATTACTCTATACTATACTGTTACTCTATACTACACAACATTACTCTATAGTATACTACATTACACTATACTTAACTATGGTACTCTAGACTACACTATATTACTCTATACTTTACTATGTTACTCTATACTATACTGTTACTCTATACTATACTACATTACTCCATACTTTACTATGTTACTCTATACTACACTACATTACTCAATAGTATACTACATTATACTATACTATGTTACTCTATACTACACTACATTACTCTATACTATACTGTTACTCTATACCACACTACATTACTCTATACTTTACTATTACTCTATACTACACTACATTACTCTATAGTATACTACATTACTCTATACTATACTATGTTACTCTATACTACACTACATTACTCTATAATATACTGTTACTCTCTACTACACTACATAACTCTATAGTACACTACATTACTCTATAGTATACTACATTACTCTATACTGTACTATGTTACTCTATACTACACTACATTACTCTATAATATACTGTTACTCTATACTACACTACATAACTCTATAGTACACTACATTACTCTATACTATACTATACTATACTACATTACTCTACTATACTACTTTATAGTACACTACATTACTCTATACTACACTACATTACTCTATATTAAACTACACTTCATTACTGCATTATTATTATTATTATTATTATTATTATTATTATTATGGATTTATATAGTGCCATCATCTTCCGTAGCACTTTACAATTACATGGATACATTCACATCAGGCCCTGAACCAAAGCTAAGCGCCTGTAAACCCTATACTCTATATTTTATATAGACAATAAGTCCCCATACTGCACTATATTACTCTATACTATATTTCATATAGACAATGAGTCCCCATACTGCACTATATTACTCTATACTATATTTCATATGACAATAAGTCCCCATACGCACTATATTACCTATACTATATTTCATATAGACAATAAGTCCATACTGCACTTTATTACTTAACTATATTTCATATAGACAATGAGTCCCCATACTGCACTTTATTACTCTATACTATATTTCATATAGACAATAAGTCCCCATACTGCACTATATTACTCTACTAATTTCATATAGACAATAGTCCCATACTGCACTATATTACTCTATACTATATTTCATATAGACAATAAGTCCCCATACTGCACTTTATTACTCTATACTATATTTCATATAGACAATGAGTCCCCATACTGCACTATATTACTCTATACTATATTTCATATAGACAATACGTCCCCTTACTGCACTGTATTATGCTCTACAGTATACACCCACCACATTACTCTATTCTATACCACACTACATTACTTTATGCTATACTACATTACTTATTTATATTTTTAATACTTTATATTATAGTACACTGCATTAATGTATTATAACATTTATAACACTAGAAATGTGTCATGTTAGATGCTCACTAAAACTATAATTAGACAGGAAGAAATGACACAATGTATCCTCTTAGATAATCCTGAGTATAATAACTGGGAAATAACTGTTTACAAGAGGTGAAGAGTAAGATGGACGGTTCCCATCACTGCAAATGGAATCTTACAGCAGCCAGGGAGTACACTGTTGTCTATAACACACAAGTGAGTCATGTGACACTGATCAGTATTATTATAGGAATATAATTTACAGAGTGACTTGTAATGCACATTCCATGACCTCAGGGGACAGGGATTGGACTTTCCATGTCTCTCACCTCCTCCCTTTATTTACAAACACGAGGTTCCTTCTGGCAGCAGCAAGTTGAACACTGAGTGTAGGGAGGGGATGGAGCTGCCATACAAATAAACAGGCATCCAGAGCGCATTCCAGGGTGATAAGACTAAAACACCCATTTGGTTTCCCTCCCTGGGCAGCCCTTATTTTTAGCAGGAGGATTCTCCAATGTGTGTGTGTGAGTGTGTGTGTGACACACCCAGCCAACCAACGTCACTGGGCGTGGTTCCTGTTAAAGGGAATCTTATCCCTCACACTACAAACCTCTAACCTCAAATAACTCAGTCTGGGCACTGCAAGGGGCGCAACACAACCCCACTTGGATCTGCCATCTGCCTCCATTGCAAGGAGCTGTGTCCACTTACATCTCTACCTACCTGCTCTAGGTAAGTTCCTGCTGGACTGGGGTGATATCCTGGGAGGGTGATGGAGGGTTTAGTGACACATTGGGTCAGTCTAGTCTGGGACACTAGTGAGACATTGGGATGGACCAAACCCACTGGGATCCTCATTATTATACGGATCCCCCGATACCTGGATCCCTCTGTGCCCCATGCCCACTGGGTCTGGTGGGAACACACTGAGCTGGGGACAGACATAGTTACAATGTATCAACCAAATGCACATCCCCTGCACCCTGCCAGATACCACTGGGTCATAGTATTAGCAACTGTATAAAAAGTAACACATCAGACTATTTACTGGATATGGAACTCCCATTACTATCTACTGGGTAATATTGATACTTTGTAATATTGGAATAGCCTCCCACGTGGGCTACATTGTTACAATGTATCAGTTCTCTATTAGCTACATCATGACTCTGGGGCTCTATTTTATACATAGACCAGTTAATTTAGGGGCCAATTCATGCATGGACCAGGTCATACAGGGGCCAGTTTATACATAGACCAGTTAATTTAGGGGCCAGTTCATGCATAGACCAGTTAATTTAGGGGCCAGTTTATACATGGACCAGTTCATACCGGGGTCAGTTTATACATAGACCAGTTAATTTAGAGGCCAGTTCATGCATGGACCAGTTAATTTAGGGGCCGGTTTATACATGGACCAGTTAATTTAGGGGGCCAGTTCATGCTGTGACCTGCAGGTCATACAGGGGGCCAGTTATTATGCATGAGACAGTTAATTAGGTGCCGTTTTATCTATGGACCAGTTAATTTAGGGGCCATTTAGAATGGACAGAGATTACCAGTCATGGCATGGACCAGGTCATACAGGGGCCAGTTTATACATAGACCAGTTAATTTAGGGGCCAATTCATGCATGGACCAGGTCATACCGGGGCCAGTTTATACATAGACCAGTTAATTTAGGGGCCAGTTCATGCATGGACAGTTAATTTAGGGGCCGGTTTATAAATGGACCAGTTAATTTAGGGGCCAGTTCATGCATGGACCAGGTCATACAGGGGCCAGTTTATACATAACCAGTTAATTTAGGTGCCAGTTCATGCATGGACCAGTTAATTTAGGGGCCGGTTTATACATAGACCAGTTAATTTAGGGGCCAGTTCATGCTGGACCAGTTAATTTAGGGGCCGGTTTATACATAACCAGTAATTTAGGGGCCAGTTCATGCATGGACCAGTTAATTTAGGGGCCGGTTTATACATAGACCAGTTAATTTAGGGGCCAGTTCATGCATGGACCAGGTCATACAGGGGCCAGTTTTACATAGACCAGTTAATTTAGGTGCCAGTTCATGCATGGCCAGTTAATTTAGGGGCCGGTTTTAAATGGACCAGTTAATTTAGGGGCCAGTTTCATGCATGGGACCAGGTCATACAGAGGGGCCAGTTTATACATAGACCAGTTAATTTAGGGGCCAATTCATGCATGGACCAGGTCATACCGGGGCCAGTTTATACATAGACCAGTTAATTTAGGGGCCAGTTCATACATGGACCAGGAATAAGGGGCGCGTTTATAAATGGACCAGTTAATTTAGGGGCCAGTTTCATGCATGACCAGGTCATACAGGGGCGCGTTTTATACATAACCATTAATTTAGGTGCATCGCATGACCAGTAATTTAGGGGGCCGGTTTATAGCATAGACCAGTTAATTTGGGCAAGTTCATGCATGGACCTAGTTAATTTGGGGCGGTTTATACATAGACAGTTAATTAGGGGCCAGTTCATGCATGGACCAGTTAATTTAGGGGCCGGTTTATACATAGACCAGTTAATTTAGGGGCCAGTTCATGCATGGACCAGGGCATACAGGGGCCAGTTTATACATAGACCAGTTAATTTAGGGGCCAGTTCATACATTGGCCTAGTTGTTTATACATGACCAGTTCATGAGCGCAGGGCTCGGGGGCTGGTTATACATAACCACCTTATTTAGGGCCAGTTTATACTGGACCAGGTCATAGGGGCCAGTTTATACATAGACCAGTTCATACCGGGGTCAGTTTATACATAGACCAGTTCATACCGGGGTCAGTTTATACATAGACCAGTTAATTTAGGGGCCAGTTTATACATGGACCAGGTCATACAGGGGTCAGTTTATACATAGACCAGTTAATTTAGGGGCCAGTTTATACATGGACCAGGTCATACAGGGGCCAGTTTATACATAGACCAGTTCATACCGGGGTCAGTTTATACATAGACCAGTTAATTTAGGGGCCAGTTCATGCATGGACCAGGTCATACGGTTACATTTTACCCACTAGAAAGAGGGGAAATTCCCTTTTACTAACACCATCAACCATCCCCACTTGGCTACCTATGGCAGTTTGTCTTGTACTAATCTATTCCCATCTGGGGTCCATCGTGACCAATGGGGAACAAGGGAAAAACTTGATCCTTACCAGGCGAGAAGCTGGAAGAATCCCGTAATGTGAAAGCGTCCTCCTTGGTGAGTAGTGAAAAGTTGGCAGAAGAACATGAATAGCGACAATACACTGAAGATAATGGAGAGATGCATCGGTTTTTTTGCCTTGTGTCTGGTTGTAATTTTCCGTTTTTGTCGTTATTTTTTTTATCCGACACGTGCCGTCACCTGCTGACCGGTAATGGTGTTCACACTATCTACACTAGATACACAGCCCATGGGGGTGGGTCTGGGTAATAACTGGTCACTGACGGTAACTGGTGTTCACCACTATCTACACTAGATACACGCATGGGGGATCTGGGTAATAACTGGTCACTGACGTTAACTGGTGTTTACCACTATCTACACTAGATACACACATGGGGATCTGGGTAATAACTGGTCACTGACGATACTGGTGTTACCACTATACACACTAGATACACCGCATAGGGTCTGGGTAATAACTGGTCACTGACGGTAACTGGTGTTCACCACTATCTACACTAGATACACCGCATGGGGGTCTGGGTAATAACTGGTCACTGACGGTAACTGGTGTTCACCACTATCTACTAGATACACCGCATGGGGGTCTGGGTAATAACTGGTCACTGACGGTAACTGGTGTTCACCACTATCTACACTAGATACACCGCATGGGGGTCTGGGTAATAACTGGTCACTGACGGTAACTGGTGTTCACCACTATCTACACTAGATACACCGCATTGGTGTATCTGGGGAATATATCACCCTTCAATGCATTGTTTATCATAGGGATGTCATACAGGCACAGATACACATGTCTATATACAGGATCTAATATCTTTATCTCTAATATGTCCAGACACAATGTATCTAGTGTGGAGAAATCAGAGGAAACTTCCCAGCATTTTAATTGGTGGAAACATAAAGTGACAGGTTTGACAATGAAATGTGAGTTAAATGTACAGGGAGACAATGGGGATAGAAACATATGTGGTACTTACACTAACAATAGTAGAGATGAAGAGAAGGACTAGGACTGCAATGTGCAAGATGATAATTCCCAGCAGTAAGAGGAGCATTTTCATTCAAGGCTTGTGGGACCTACAGAAATAAAGACACCACTGGTTAGTTTTACCAGGACACCAGTTCCCTCTCCTGACATTCCCATTGGTCTCCCAGTGTCTAACCTTCCCTCTGTTTTCAGTTTTTACCAAAACAGTTGTCTCTTCAGTTACAGCTATGGCCTCCTGTCTGTATCTAGTCTCTGGTCTGGTCATGATTCATGCTGATCTTTGGGTTGTCATGATATTCCCAATGTGATTCTTGGGTTGCCATGATATTCCCATGTGATCTCTTGGGTTGGCCATGATATCCAGTGATCTCTGGTTTGGCCCCTGATATTCCAATGTGATCTTGGTTTGGCCCTGATTTCCAATGTGATCTCTTGGTTTAGTCTGTATCCATGTATCTCTTGGGTTTAGTCCCTGATATTCCCAATGTGATCTCTGGTTTGGTCTATATTCCCAATGTGATCTCTTGGGTTGTCCCTGAATTCCAAGTGATTTCTGGGGTTTGGCCCCTGATATTCCCAATGTGGTCTCTTGGGTTTGGTGCCCCTGATATTCCCAAGTTGATTCTTGGGTTGGCCCCTGATATTCCCAATGTGGTCTCTTGGGTTTAGTCCCTGATATTCCCAATGTGATCTCTTGGGTTTGGCCCCTGATATTGCCAATGTGATCTCTTGGGTTTGGCCCCTGATATTCCCAATGTGATCTCTTGGGTTTAGTCCCTGATATTCCCAATGTGATCTCTTGGGTTTAGTCCCTGATATTCCCAATGTGATCTCTTGGGTTTGGTCCCTGATATTCCCAATGTGATCTCTTGGGTTTAGTCCCTGATATTCCCAATGTGATTTCTTGGGTTTGGCCCCTGATATTCCCAATGTGGTCTCTTGGGTTTGGCCCCTGATATTCCCAATGTGGTCTCTTGGGTTTGGCCCCTGATATTCCCAATGTGATCTCTTGGGTTGGCCCCTTATATTCCCAATGTGATCTCTTGGGTTTGGCCCCTGATATTCCCAATGTGATCTCTTGTGTTTGGCCCCTGATATTCCCAATGTGATCTCTTGGGTTTGGCCCCTGATATTCCCAATGTGATCTCTTGGGTTGGCCCCTTATATTCCCAATGTGATCTCTTGGTTTGGCCCTTATATTCCCAATGTGATCTCTGGGTTTGGCCCTGATATTCCCAATGTGATCTCTTGGTTTGGCCCCTGTATTCCAATGTGATCTCTTGGGTTTAGTCCCTGATATTCCCAATGTGATCTCTTGGGTTTGGCCCCTGATATTCCCAATGTGATCTCTTGGGTTTGGCCCTTGATGTTCCCAATGTGATCTCTTGGGTTGGCCCCTGATATTCCCAATGTGATCTCTTGGGTTTGGCCCCTGAATTCCCAATGATTCTTGGGTTTGGCCCCTGATATTCCCAATGTGATCTCGGGTTGGCCCCTATATTCCCAATGTGATCTTCTGGGTTTGGCCCCTTATATTCCCATGTGATCTCTTGGGTTTGGCCCTGATATTCCCAATGTGATCTCTTGTGTTTGGCCCTGTATTCCCAATGTGATCTCTTGGGTTTAGTCCCTGATATTCCCAATGTGATCTCTTGGGTTTGGCCCCTGATATTCCCAATGTGATCTCTTGGGTTTGGCCCTTGATGTTCCCAATGTGATCTCCTGGGGTTTGGCCCCTGATATTCCCAATGTGATCTCTTGGGTTTGGCCCCTGATATTCCCAATGTGATCTCTTGGGTTTGGCCCCTGATGTTCCATCCTTGCTATGATGTGCTCTAGGTTTAGCCAGTGGCATAACTAGGAATCACAGGGCCCCCAGCAAATCTGTGCTTCATCCACAGTGGTTTTCTAGAAGGAGGCTATATCTCTCATAAGAAAATAAGAAGATGGGGCCCCCTTGGCTCCAGGGGCCCCCTGTGGTTGCTCCCTGGTAGTTACACTCTGGTTTACCCACCTTCCCATCACACACAATTCACCTCTATCCCTCTTGCAGTCCATTTCCTGGTTTGTAGATCAATAGTGAGGGGTTTAGTGTGATAATGTCCATTCCAGTAACCAGGGCGTGTCAGTTGTCATCTCTCATTTGGACGGTAGGGGGCGCTCGGGCACCATTTTCCAACTTTTTCAATGTTAAGTTTGTATTTATCCACTCACCAGTTCCTCTCTTGTTTTTCTGCAGCTGGTTCAGGCCACCAAGGGGTTAATGAAATAACAGGCTAAGCCCCTTCAATCCCACACCCAGATTCCCAACTGAACTTTTCCACATCTGTTCCCACTTCCACCCTAAACTTTGGATTCCAGTTTTATCCCCTTTGTGAATGACATGTGGCCTCAATCATGGAGGGGAAGGAACTGCCCGGGCTGGTTGGCTCTTCCCTATGGTGTGAAAGGCACTTACCCCTATTTAGCACTGATTCCCCATCCCCTCCCCCTTAACAATGCAACAGTCCCTGCACCCATGGGTGTCCAAACACAACCCCAACCTGTACATTGGATAGAATGACCTCATATTATATCAAATAATTACATTACATCATCATATACATAATTATATTACATCATAATATACATAATAATTACATCATATTATATATAATGACATTTAACCCCCTGGAAACTGGAAACCGTTATGATGTCAGATAAAGCGTTGAGATTGCACCATATCTAGTAACATCTTATCCTGCTCCTTATCTGCTCTCAAACTGCAGTTTTACTGATACATTGTAACAATGTAATGTCCCAGGGAGGAGAGAGTCATGATGTAGCTAATAGAGAACTGATACATTGTAACAATGTAATGTCCCAGGGAGGAGAGAGTCATGATGTAGCTAATAGAGAACTGATACATTGTAACAATGTAATGTCCCAGGGAGGAGAGAGTCATGATGTAACTAATAGAGAACTGATACATTGTAACAATGTAATGTCCCAGGGAGGAGAGAGTCATGATGTACTAATAGAGAACTGATACATTGTAACAATGTAATGTCCCAGGGAGGAGAGAGTCGATGTAGCTAATAGAGAACTGATACATTGTAACAATGTAATGTCCCAGGGAGGAGAGAGTCATGATGTAGCTATAGAGAACTGATACATTGTAACAATGTAATGTCCCAGGGAGGAGAGAGTCATGATTAGCTAATAGAGACTGATACATTGAACAAGTAATGTCCCAGGGAGGAGAGAGTATATATGTAGCTAATAGAGAATGATACATTGTAACAATGTAATGTCCCAGGGAGGAGAGGGTCATGATGTAGCTAATAGAGAACTGATACATTGTAACAATGTAATGTCCCAGGGTGGAGAGAGTCATGATGTAGCTAATAGAGAACTGATACATTGTAACAATGTAATGTCCCAGGGTGGAGAGAGTCATGATGTAGCTATAGAGAACTGATACATTGTAACAATGTAATGTACCAGGGTGGAGAGAATCATGATGAGCTATTAGAGAACTGATACATTGTAACAATGTAATGTCCCAGGGTGGAGAGAGTCATGATGTTAGCTATTAGAGAACTGATACATTGTAACAATGTAATGTCCCGAGGGAGAAGAGAGTCATGATGTAGCAAATAGAGAACTGATACATTGTAACAATGTGATGTTCCAGGGAGGAGAGAGTCTCATGATGTAGCTAATAGAGAACTGATACATTGTAACAATGTGATGTCCCAGGGAGGAGAGAGTCATGATGTAGCTAATAGAGAACCGATACATTGTAACAATGTAATGTCCCAGGGTGGAGAGAGTCATGATGTAGCTAATAGAGAACTGATACATTGTAACAATGTAATGTCCCAGGGAGGAGAGGGTCATGATGTAGCTAATAGAGAACTGATACATGTAACAATGTAATGTCCCAGGGGGAGGAGAGAGTCATGATGTAGCTAATAGAGAAATGATACATTGTAACAATGTATGTCCAGGGAGGAGGAGAGAGTCATGATGTAGCTAATAGAGAACTGATACATTGTAACAATGTATGTCCCAGGGTGGAGAGGAGTCATGATGTAGCTAATAGAGAAACTGATACATTGTAACAATGTAATGTCCCAGGGAGGAGGAGTCATGATGTAGCTAATAGAGAACTGATACATTGTAACAATGTAATGTCCCCGGGAGGAGAGAGTCATGATGTAGCTAATAGAGAAATTACATTGTAACAATGTAATGTCCCAGGGAGAGGAGAGTCATGATGTAGCTAATCAGAAACTGATACATTGTAACAAGATGTAATATCCCAGGGTGGAGAGTGTCATGATGTAGCTAATAGAAACTGATACATTGTAACAATGTAATGTCCCAGGGAGGAGAGGTCATGATTGATGTACTAACAGAGAACTGATACATTGTAACAATGTAATGTCCCAGGGAGGAGAGGTCATGATGTAGCTAATAGAGAACTGATACATTGTAACAATGTAAGTGTCCCAGGGAGGAGAGAGTCATGATGTAGTAATAATAGAGAACTGATACATTGTAACAATGTAATGTCCCGTGTGGAGAGAGTCATGATGTAGCTAATAGAGAACTGATAGATTGTAACATGTGATGTCCCAGGAGGGAGGAGAGAGTCTCTGTATGACCTGGTCCATGCATGAATTGGCCCCTAAATTAACTGGTCCATGTATAAACCGGCCCCTAAATTAACTGGTCCATGCATGAACTGGCCTCTAAATTAACTGGTCTATGTATAAACTGACCCATGTATAAACTGGCCCCTGTATGACCTGGTCCATGTATAAACTGGCCCCTAAATTAACTGGTCTATGTATGAACTGGCCCCCATATAACTAGATATATCCGTAATGGATGGTGCACTTTCTAGTGTTTGGCTTGTCTCCAATTGCCGTCTCACTAGAATAAAATGTCAGGTACATAGATACAATGTTGGTACAATAGATACAAATTCACTGCTTGTTTCCAATAACCTCCAATCAACTGTAGGGTTATAATTATTTTACAAAGCAGGTTGTTGGCTCAGTAGGGCAGAGTTTCTCAAAGAATGTGTCGGGGACACTAGTGTGACTTCAGAGACTTTGTACTGAACATAGTCAATGTAGTGTAACTTTACACTACATTGAATTGAATACAATATACACTGTAAGGTGCAAATAAATGGGTATTTACAACTTTAAGTCCAACAGTAGGAACACAGGTGCCTTGAGAAATATTTGCATTACCAAGTGTGCCATGATCGGAAAAAGTTTGAGAACCACTGATATAGAAGATCTAGAAAATTCCATTGCAGTTTAGAAAGGGATTTGTCAAATCAGAGGTCAACTGTGTTTATACTAAAATAACCATTATCAATGGTATAAACTATTTTCCATAGTAGAAACCATTATCCATGGTGGAGACCATTAACTATGGTAGAAACTATTAACTATGGTAAAGACCATTATCCATGATAGAGGCCATTATCCATGATAGAGACCATTATCCATGGTAAAGACCATTATCCATGATAGAGACCATTATCCATGATAGAGACCATTATCCATGGTAAAGACCATTATCCATGATAGAGACCATTATCCATGATAGAGGCCATTATCCATGATAGAGACCATTATCCATGATAGAGACCATTATCCATGGTAAAGACCATTATCCATGATAGAGACCATTATCCATGATAGAGGCCATTATCCATGATAGAGACCATTATCCATGGTGGAGACCATTAACTATGGTAGAAACCATTAACTATGGTAAAGACCATTATCCATGATAGAGGCCATTATCCATGATAGAGACCATTATCCATGGTGGAGACCATTATCCATGATAGAGACCATTATCCATGGTAGAGACCATTATCCATGGTAGAGACCATTATCCATGGTAGAGACCATTATCCATGGTAGAGACCATTATCCATGATAATCTTACTGTATAAATATCTCAATAAGTTACAATGATTGTGGTTGTTACATGACAGTTTGTTGCTGTAAACGATATCGGGATAATTACAGATTATGTGGCTATTGTGTCTTAGGGCAACGTCTGGTGGGTGCTATTTGGCATGTTTGTGATGGAGAATTTTGCCTCCTTTTAAAATGTCTCTGACACAGCCTTGTTTGTATTTAAATGTCTGGGCTGGGTTGGTGGGTGGCCTGGACAATGCAGCAAATTTCCTTGGCATATAGAGTAACCCACTCAGACTCTTTACTGAACAAAGAAAACCCTGTGTCTGAATTTCCTAGTTTGACAATGTAGGTGCCCTGTGGACTGGGTAAATCATACTGACAATGGAGCAAGATGATCTTAACATTGCAATGTCATTATAATACGGTTATAATCTCATTGTGATCTTGTTATAATCTCATTGTGATCTTGTAATAATCCCATTGCAATCTTGTTATAATCTCATTGTGATCTTGTTATAATCTCATTGTGATCATTCTAATACACCTCCAATACGATGTGATATGTAACTGTTATACGACTTATGGGTATGAGGGTGATAAAGGTTGGACTAGGGACGGATCTCCTTTAACACCCTCCATACTATGTTACTATGTAAGCTGTATACGGACTTTATGGTAGGGTATAAGGTTGGACTAGATGGATGTCTTATACAACCTCCAATACTAATGTTACTATGTAACTGTTATACAGACATATGGATGGGTAGTAAAGATCGGACTAGAGGAGTATGTCTTTATTCAACCTCAATTACTATGTTACTATGTAACGTTATACAGACATTATGGGTAGGTATAAAGGTCTGACTAGATGGACGTATGTCTTTATCAACCTCCAATACTATGTTACTATGTAACTGTTATACAGACTTATGGGGTAGGGTATAAAGGTTGGACTAATGGACGTATGTCTTTATCAACCTCAATACATGTTACTATGTACACTGTTATACAGACTTATGGGTGGGTATAAAGGTTGGACTAGTTGGACTTATGTCTTATACAACCTCCAATACTATTTTACTATGTAACTTGTTTACTGAGACATTATGGTAGGGTATAAATTTTGGACTAGATGACTTATGTCTTTATTCAACCTCAATTACTAGGTACTATGTAACTGTTATACAGACATTATGGGTGGGTATAAAGGTTGGACTAGATGGACGTATTTCTTTTATACACCTCCAATCCTATGTTACTATGTACGTGTTATACAGACATTATGGGAGGGTATAAAGTTGGACTAGATTGACTATGTTTTAACAACTCCAATACTATGTTACTATGTAACTGTTATACAGACATTATGGGTAGGGTATAAAGGTTGGACTAGATGGACGTTTGTCTTATACACCTCCATACTATGTACTATTTAACTGTTTAAACGGACATTATGGGTAGTTATAAAGGTTGGACTAATGGACGTATTCTTATACAACCTCCAATACTATGTACTATGTAACGTTTAAACGACATTATGGGTAGGTATAAAGTTGGACTAGATGGACGTATGTCTTTATACACCTCCAATACTATATTTACTATGTAACTGTATACAGACATTATGGGTAGGGTTAAAGGTTGGACTAGATGACGTATGTCTTTATACAACCTACCCATACGTTTTTACTATGTTACACTGTTATACAGACATTATGGGTAGGGTATAAGGTTGAACTAGATGGACGTATGTCTTTATACAACCTCCATACTATGTTACTTGTAACTGTTATACAGACATTATGGGTAGGTATAAAGGTTGGACTGATGGACGTATGTCTTTATACAACCTCCAATACTTGTTACTATGTAACTGTTACAGACATTATGGGTAGGGTTAAAGGTTGGACTAGATTGGCGTATGTCTTTTACAACCTCCAATACTAGTTTACTGGTAACTGTTATACAGACTTAGGGGTAGGATATAAGGTTGGACTAGATAACGTTGTCTTATACAACTTCCCATACTATGTTACTATGTAACTGGTTATACAGACATTATGGTAGGGTATAAAGGTTGACTAGATGGACGTATGTCTTTATACAACCTCCAATACTATTTACTGTAACTGTTATACAACATTAGGGTAGGGTATAAAGGTTGGACTAGATGGACGTTGTCTTTATTACAACCTCCAATACTATGTTACTATTGTAACTGTTATACAGAATTATGGGTAGGGTTAAGGTTGGACTATATGGACGTATGTCCTTTATACAACCTCAATACTATGTTACTTGTAACTGTTATCCAGCCATTATGGGAGGGTATCAAGGTTGGACTGGATGGACGTATGTCTTTATATCAACCTCCAATACTATGTTACTTGTAACTGTGATACAGACATTTTGGGTAGGGTATAAAGGTTGGACTAGATGGACGTATGTCTTTATACAACCTCCAATACTATGTTACTATGTACTGTTATACAGACATTAGGGTAGGGTATAAACAGGTTGGACAGATGACCTAGTGTCTTTATACAATATAAACAACTCTCCAATACTATGTTACTAGTAACTGTTAGACAGACTTATGGGTAGGGTATAAGTTGGACTAAGATGGACTGTGTCTTGATACCCTCCAATACATGTATATGTAACGTTATCGGACATTATGGGTAGGGTATAAAGGTTGGACTAGATGAACGTATGTCTTTATACACCTCCAATACTATGTTACTATGTAACTGTTATACAGACATTATGGGTAGGTTATAAAGTTGGACTGATGGACGTATTTCTTATACAACCTCCAATACTATGTTACTATGTAACTGTTTATACAGACATTATGGGTAGGGTATAAAGGTTGGACTAGATGGACGTATGTCTTTATACAACCTCCAATATGTTTCTATGTAACTGTTAACAGACATTAGGGGTTAGGGTATAAAGGTTGACTAGATGACGTATGTCTTTACAACCTCCAATCTATGTTACTGTGTAACTGTTATACAAGACATTATGGGTAGGTATAAGGTTGGACTAGATGACGTATGTCTTATACAACCTCAATACTGTGTTACTATGTAACTGTTTACAGACATTATGGGTAGGTGTAAAGGTTGGACTAGATGGACGTTGTCTTTATACAACTCCAATACTACTAGTTACTGTGTAACGTTTATACAGACATTATGGGTAGGGTATAAAGGTTGGACTAGATGGAAACGTGTGTCTTTATACAACCTCCAATACTATGTACTATGTAACTGTTATCAGACATTATGGTAGGGTAAAAGGTTGGCCTAGATGGACGTATGTCTTTATACAACCTCCATACTACGTTACTTTGTAACTGTTATACAACATTAGGGTAGGGTATAAAGGTTGGACTAGATAACGTGTGTCTTTATACACCTCCAACTATGTTACATGTAACTGTTATATACAGACAGTATGGTAGGGTATATACAGGTTGGACTAGATGGATGTAATGTCTTTATACAACCTCCAATACTGTGTTCCTATGTAACTGTTATACAGACAATTATGGGTAGGGTATAAAGTTGGACTGGATGAACGTGTGTCTTTATACAACCTCCAATACTATGTTACTGTTAAATCTGTTATACAGACATTATGGGTAGGGTATAAAGGTTGGACTAGATGACGTGTGTCTTTAAACAACCTCCAATACTAGTTACTATGTAACTGTTATACAGACATTATGGGTAGGGTATAAAGGTTGGACTAGATGGACGTATTCTTTATACAACCTCCAATACTACTTTACTATGTAACTGTTATACAGGACATTATGGGTAGGTATAAAGTTGGACTATATGAACGTGTGTCTTTATACCCTCCAATACTAGTACTATTAACTGTTATACAGACATTATGGGTAGGGTATAAAGGTTGGACTAGATGGACGTATTCTTTAGACAACCTCCAATATAGTTACTATGTACTGTTATACGACATTATGGGTGGGTATAAATGTTGGACTAGATGACGTTGTCTTTATACAACCTCCAATACTATGTACTGTAATGTATACAGACATTATGGGTAGGGTATAAAGGTTGGACTCGATGGATGTATGTCTTTATACACCTCCAATACTGTGTTCTATGTAACTGTTATAAGACATTATGGGTAGGGATAAAGGTTGGACTGGATGAACTGTTCTTTATACACCTCCAATACTTGTTACTTGTAACTGTTATACAGACATTATGGTTAGGGTATAAAGGTTGGACTAGATGAACGTGTGTCTTTATAAACTCCAATACTATGTTACTATGTAACTGTTTATACAGACATTATGGGTAGGGTATAAAGGTTGGACTAATGGACGTATGTCTTTATACAACTCCAATACTACGTTACTATGTAACTGTTATACAGACATTATGGTAGGGTATAAAGGTGTGGACTAGATGAACGTGTGTCTTTATACAACCCAATACTATGTTACTATTAACTGGTTATACAGACATTATGGGTAGGGTATAAAGGTTGGATAGATGGAGTATGTCTTTATACAACCTCCTACGTGTTACTATGTAACTTTATACAGACATTATGGGCTGGTATAAAGGTGGGACTAGATGGAGTATGTCTTTATTACAACCTCCAACTATGTTACTATGTACTGTTATACAGACATTATGGGTAGGGTATAAGTTGTGGACTAGATGGACGTTTGTCTTTAACAACCTCCATACTATGTTACTATGTAACTGTCTATACAGACATTATGGGTAGGGTATACAAGGTTTGGACTAGATGGACGATATGCTTTATGCAAACTCCAATACTATTTCTAGTAACTGTTATACAGACATTATGGGTAGGGTATAAGGTTTGGACTAGATGGACGTATGTCTTTATACAACCTCCAATACTATGTTACTATGTAACTGTTATACAGACATTATGGTTAGGGTATAAAGGTTGGACTAGATGGACGAATGTCTTTATACAACCTCCAATACATGTTTACTATGTAACTGTTTATACGACATTATGGGTAGGGTATAAAGTTGGACTAGATGACGTATGTTCTTTTATACAACATCCATACTATGTTACTATGTAACTGTTATACAGACATTATGGGTAGGGTATAAAGGTTTGGACTAGATGGACGTTGTCTTTTATTCAACCTCCAATACTATTTACTATGGTACTATAGTATGTTTCCTGCTTCAATTCAGTAGGCTTTGGTATTTGATTAAACTGATAATCTAATGAATTTAACCCCCTATATTGTAAGATAATATGCATAATAATATGTATTTGCTGAACTGGCACATTCAGCACATGTCTCATCTCATCCCCACAGTTATGACTTAGTCGTCATTTAGTGAGCGATGCAAAGTCTGGCAGCCACATCACATGACCCCTGGGGCATCCAATCAGAGCATGCCACACGTACACACAAAACCCCAGGTTCCAGTAACCAGCGTTATTCTCAGCGCCACTGCAACGAATATTTGCACAGATTATTTTTTGCAACTATACGGAGTTTTTATTTTCAAAGTGTTATTGGGTCAGAAGTTACACGGAGGTTAACAATAAAAGGAATGCTCAAAACTTTATAACAATATTATAATAGCACCACTTTACACGTTTTTATCTCCGACTCTATGAACCAACGGTGGAGCAATCGTACATGTCTTCCTCCTTGTATGTTCTATATATTTGTCTATATGTAATATACATGCACATTGGTTAAAGAAAATATAGATTTAGATTTAGTGTCATTTGTTTTTTCTAGAACAGACCTGATTTCCACCAGTTCTTGGTTTGGAGACGGGGAAGAATCCAGGTATGGTACAAAACCAGGCCCATGTCCTTTCGTCAGAAGGTCATAAGCAGAAATACTGCATGTGAAAGCAACATCACATCGGAATACAACCCCAATGCTTTCTATGGCCCCTGAGTGAGCTGGCCCTTTAATTCATCTCCGTCCACCTCCCCCTGACATAGGTGGAAAGGGGACGTGAGTCCAGTGTGTTTCCTCACCTCAAAATGCCCTAAACCATCAAATCAAACGTGGTTTAAACAGTAAAATTCCTACATAAAAGTCTTTCTCCATAGGCTTGACAGTACTTGTAATCTCAGTGCAATCGTCACTAAGTGACCAATCAGATGGGCAATTCAACTTAAAACCCGACCAGGTCCTTGGCCTCTCTACGTATTTACACACGGACCGGTGGCGGGGGGGGGTCACCTGAAAATGGGCGTGTTAGGGTCACCTCTCTACTTGGCTTCACGTCTCACCCCTGAATCGGGATTCAATGGCTCCACATTAACACTGTCCACAATTTGGTTTGAAGGCACAAAAATAATTTTGGTTTGTTTTAGGTTTGTCAACACTATTCAGAAAAGAAAGAAAAACGGTTTGTAGCCGGGATAATGTTGTTTTTTAGCTTGCAGGAGCTAGCGGTCAAAATAAGCAAACAATAGTATGTACACGTATGTAAAAAGTGTTATAAATAGGCTTTTAAACCATAGATACTATTTACATCTTCAGTTAACACAGGAACCGGCCCCACCCTCTCTCTCTCTGGGCTATGATTGGCAGGGAAGGGAAATATTATTTGGGTTTTTAATTCTTCTGTTCCTCTTCACTTGGTTTTAAGATTTTTTCCTTCTTGTTTTTGGAAGCAGATTCCTTCCTATTCGCGTTTCCTCAATATTACATAGATGATGCCACTAATGGCAGCCAATGGAAACGCCACCATGCCAGGATGTAGGCAAATCCATATCGGCTGTGCTGACGCCTGCCATCTGGGTGGTGCACCGTAAAGATGGACGCTCCGGCCATGACACAAATCCTACAGAGTAAAGCAACATACAATGATTATAACAAGATCACGATGAGATTATAACAAGATCCAATGAGATTATAACAATCGCATGAGATTATAACATCGCAATAGATTATACAAGATCGCAATGAGATTATAACAAGATCGCAATGAGATTATAACAAGATCGCAATGAGATTATAACAAGATCGCAATGAGATTATAACAAGATCGCAATGAGATTATAACAAAATCGCAATGAGATTATAACAAGATCGCAATGGGATTATAACAAAATCGCAATGGGATTATAACAAGATCGCAATGAGATTATAACAAGATCGCAATGAGATTATACACTATCGCAATGAGATTAACAAGATCGCAATGGGATTTAACAAGATCGCAATGGATTATAACTAGATCGCAATGAGATTATAACAAGATCACAATTGAGATTAAAAAAGATCACAATGAATTATCCAAGATCACATGAGATTATAACAACTTGTTATAATCTCATTGTGATCTTGTTATAATCTCATTGTGATCTTTTTATAATCTCATTGTGATCTTGTTATAATCTCATTGCGATCTAGTTATAATCCCATTGCGATCTTGTTATAATCCCATTGCGATCTTGTTATAATCTCATTGTGATCTTGTATAATCCATTGCGATTCTTGTTATAATCCATTGGCGATTTGTTTATATTCCCATTGCGATCTTGTTATAATCTCATTGCGATTTTGTTATAATTTCTCATTCTGATCTTGGTATAATCATTGCGATCTTGTTATAATCTCATTGCGATCTTGTTAAATCTCATTTTTTTTGCGATCTTGTTTTATATCTCATTGCGATCTTGTTATAATCTCATTGCGATCTTGTTATAATCTCATTGCGATCGTGTTATAATCTCATTGTGATCTTGTTATAATCTCATCGTGATCTTGTTATAATCCTATTGTATGTTTGCTTTACTCTGTAGGGATTTGTGTCATGGCCGGAGCGTCCATCTTTACGTGTGCACCACCCAGAATGGCAGGCGTCAGCAACAGCCGACTATGGATTTGCCTACATCCTGGCATGGGTGGCGTTTCCATTGGCTGCCATTAGTGGCATCATCTATGTAATATTGAGGAAACGCGAATAGGAAGGAATCTGCTCCAAAAACAAGAAGGAAAAAAATCTTAAAACCAAGTGAAGAGGAACCAGAAGAATTAAAAACCCAAATAATATTTCCCTTCCCCTGCCAATCATAGCCCAGAGAGAGAGAGGGGTGGGGCAGGTTCCTGTGTTAACTGAAGATGTAAATAGTATCTATGGTTTAAAAGCCTATTTATAACACTTTTTACATACGTGTACATACTATTGTTTGCTTATTTTGACCGCTAGCTCCTGCAAGCTAAAAACAACATTATCCCGGCTACAAAACCGTTTTCTTTCTTTTCTGAATAGTGTTGACAAACCTAAAACAAACCAAAATTATTTTTGTGCCTTCAAACCAAATTGTGACAGTGTTAATGTGGAGCCATTGAATCCCGATTCAGGGGTGAGACGTGAAGCCGAGAGAGGTGACCCTAACACGCCCCATTTTCAGGTGACCCCCCCCCGCCACCAGGTCCGTGTGTAAATACGTAGAGAGAGGCCAAGGACCTGGTCGGGTTTTAAGTTGAATTGCCCAATCTGATTGGTCACTAGGACGATTGCACTGAGATTACAAGTACTGTCAAGCCTATGGGAGAAAGACTTTTTATGTAGGAATTTTACTGTTTAAACCACGTTTGATTTGATGGTTTAGGGCATTTTGAGGTGAGGAAACACACTGGACTCACGTCCCCTTTCCACCTATTGTCAGGGGGAGGTGGACGGAGATGAATTAAAGGGCCAGCTCACTCAGGAGGCCATAGAAAGCATTGGGGTTTATTCCGATGTGATGTTGCTTTACATGCAGTATTTCTGCCTTATGACCTTCTGACGAAAGGCGATGGGCCTTGGTTTTGTACCATTACCTGGTATTCTTCCCGTCTCCAAACCAAGAACTGGTGGAAATCCAGGTCTGTCTGAAAAAAACAAATGACACTATAAATCTAAATCTATATTTTCTTTAACCAATGTGCATGATATTACATATAGACAAATATATAGAACATACAAGGAGGAAAGACATGTACTGATTGCTTCCACCGCTCTGGTTCATAGAGTCGGAGATAAAAACGTGTAAAGTGGTGCTATTATAATATTGTTATAAAGTTTTGAGCATTCCTTTTATTGTTAACCTCCGTGTAACTTCTGACCCAATAACACTTTGAAAATAAAAACTCCGTATAGTTGCCAAAAATAATCTGTGCAAATATTCTTGCAAGTGGCGCTGAGAATAACGCTGGTTACTGGAACCCTGGGGTTTGTGTGTACGTGTGGCATGCTCTGATTGGATGCCCCAGGGGTCATGTGATGTGGCTGCCAGACTTTGCATCGCTCACTAAATAGAACGATAAGTCATAACTGTGGGGATGAGATGGAGACATGTGCTGAATATCCAGTTCAGCAAATACATTATTAATGATATTATCTTACAAATATAGGGGGTTAAATTCATTAGATTATCAGTTTAATCAAATACCAAAGCCTACTGAATTGAAGCAGGAAACATTAACTATAGTACCATAGTAACATAGTATTGGAGGTTGAATAAAGACATACGTCCATCTAGTCCAACCTTTATACCCTACCCATAATGTCTGTATAACAGTTACATAGTAACATAGTATTGGATGTTGTTATAAGACATACGTCCATCTAGTCCAACCTTTATACCCTACCCATAATGTCTGTATAACAGTTATAGAACATAGTATTGGAGGTTGTATAAAGACATACGTCATCTAGTCCAACCTTTATACCCTACCCATAATGTCTGTATAACAGTTACATAGTAACATAGTATTGGAGGTGTTTATAAGACATACGTCCATCTAGTCCAACCTTTATACCCTACCCATAATGTCTGTATAACAGTTACATAGTAACATAGTATTGGAGGTTGTATAAAGATATACGTCCATCTAGTC
Organism: Hymenochirus boettgeri; assembly: GCA_019447015.1. Taxonomy (NCBI): domain Eukaryota; kingdom Metazoa; phylum Chordata; class Amphibia; order Anura; family Pipidae; genus Hymenochirus; species Hymenochirus boettgeri. The sequence continues at coordinate 13,266 of JAACNH010001587.1, read as the reverse complement.
AACCTTTATCCCTACCATAATGTCTGTATAACAGTTACATAGTAACATAGTATTGGAGGTTGTATAAAGACATACGTCCATCTAGTCCAACCTTTATACCCTACCCATAATGTCTGTATAACAGTTACATAGTAACATAGTATTGGAGGTTGTATAAGACATACATCCATCTAGTCCACCTTTATACCCTGCCCATAATGTCTGTATAACAGTTACATAGTAACACAGTATTGGAGGTTGTATAAGACATAATCCATCTAATCCAACCTTTATACCCTACCCATAATGTCTGTATAACAGTTACATATGTAACATAGTATTGGGGTTGTATAAAGACACACGTCATCTAGTCCAACCTTATACCCTACCATAATGTCTGTATAACAGTACAATGTAACGTAGTATTGGAGGTTGTATAAAGACATACGTCCATCTAGTCCAACCTTTATCCCTACCCATAATGTCTGTATAACAGTTACATAGAACTAGTATTGGAGGTTGTATAAAGAACATCGTCATCTAGTCCAACCTTTATACCCTACCCATAATGTCTGTAATAACAGTACACAGTAACATAGTATTGGGGTTGTATAAAGACACACGTCATCCAGTCCAACCTTTATCCCTACCCATAATGTCTGTATAACAGTTACATAGTAACATGTATTGGAGGTTGTATAAAGACATACATCCATCTAGTCCAACCTTTATACCCTACCCATAATGTCTGTATAACAAAGTTACATAGTAACATAGTATTGGAGTGTTGTATAAAGAATCACGTTCATCTAGTCCAACCTTTATACCCTACCCATAATGTCTGTATAACAGTTACATAGTAACATAGTATTGGAGGTTGTATAAGACATGTCCATCTAGTCCAACCTTTATACCCTACCCATAATGTCTGTATAACAGTTACATAGAACTAGTATTGGAGGTTGTATAAAGACACACGTCATCTCAGTCCAACCTTTATACCTACCCATAATGTCTGTATAACAGTTACATAGTAACTAGTATTGGAGGTTGTATAAAGACATACGTCATCTAGTCCAACCTTTATACCCTACCCATAATGTCTGTATAACAGTTACATAGTAACATAGTATTGGAGGTTGTATAAAGACCACGTTCATCTAGTCCAACCTTTATACCCTACCCATAATGTCTGTATAACAGTTACCAGTAACATAGTATTGGAGGTTGTATAAAGACACACGTCATCCAGTCCAACCTTTATCCCTACCTACATAAGTCTGTTTATAACAGTTACATAGTAACACAGTATTGGAGGTTGTATAAAGACATATCCATCTAGTAACCTTTATACCCTACCCATAATGTCGTATAACAGACTAGAACATAGTATTGGAGTTGTATAAAGACAACGTTCATCTAGTCCAACCTTTATACCCTACCCATAATGTCTGTATAACAGTTACAGTAAGTAGTATTGGAGTGTGTATAAAGACATACGTCCATCTAGTCCAACCTTTATACCCTACCCATAATGTCTGTATAACAGTTACATAGTAACATAGTATTGGTAGGTTGATAAAGACACAGTCATCTAGTCCAACTTTATACCCTACCCATAATGTCTGTATAACAGTTACACAGTAACTAGTATTGGAGGTGTATAAAGATACGTCCATCTAGTCCAACCTTTACACCCTACCCATAATGTCTGTATACAGTACATAGTAACAGTATTGGAGGTTGTATAAGACATACGTCCATCTAGTCCAACCTTTATACCCTACCCATAATGTTATAACAGTTAACACAGTAAACATAGTATTGGAGGTTGTATAAAGACATCGTCCATCTAGTCTACCTTTATACCCTACCCATAATGTCTGTATAACAGTTACATAGTAACATAGTATTGGAGGTTGTATAAGACATACGTCCATCTAGTCCAACCTTTATACCCTACCCATAATGTCTGTATAACAGTTACATAGTAACATAGTATTGGAGGTTGTATAAGACATACGTCATCTAGTCCAACTTTATACCCTACCCATAATGTCTGTATAACAGTTACATAGTAACATAGTATTGGAGGTTGTATAAAGACATCGTTCATCTAGTCCAACTTTATACCTACCCATAATGTCGTATAACCGTTACATAGTAACATAGTATTGGAGGTGTATAAGACATACGTCCATCTAGTCCACCTTTATACCCTACCCATAATGTCTGTATAACAGTTACATAGTAACATAGTATTGGAGGTTGTATAAAGACATAGTCCATCTAGTCCAACTTTATACCCTACCCATAATGTCTGTATAACAGTTACATAGTAACATAGTATTGGAGGGTTGTATAAAGACATACGTCCATCTAGTCCAACCTTTATACCCTACCCATAATGTCTGTATAACAGTTACATAGTAACATAGTATTGGAGGTTTAAAGACATACGTCCATCCAGTCCACCTTTATACCCTACCCATAATGTCTGTATAACAGTTACATAGTAACATAGTATTGGAGGTTGTATAAAGACATACGTCCATCTAGTCCAACCTTTATACCCCACCATAATATCGTCGTATAACAGTTACATAGTAACATAGTATTGGAGGTTGTAAAAAGCATACGTCCATCTAGTCCAACCTTTATACCCTACCCATAATGTCTGTAACAGTACAAGTAACTAGTATTGGAGGTTGTATAAAGACATACGTCCATCTAGTCCAACCTTTATACCCTACCCATAATGTCTGTATAACAGTTACATGTAACATAGTATTGGAGGTTGTATAAAGACAACGTTATCTAGTCCAACCTATACCCTACCCATAATGTCTGTATAACGTTACACATGTAACTGTAGTATTGGAGGTGTTATAAAGACATACGTCCATCTCAGTCCAACCTTTAACCCTACCATAATGTCTGTATAACAGTTACATAGTAACAAGTATTGGGGTTGTAAAAGACATACGTCCATCTAGTCCAACCTTATACCCACCATAATGTCTGTATAACAGTTACATAGTAACATAGTATTGGAGGTTGTAAAAGACATACGTCCATCTAGTCAACCTTTATACCCCTACCCATAATGTCTGTATAAACCAGTTACTATGTAACAAGTATTGGAGGTTGTATAAAGACATACGTCCATCTAGTCCAACCTTTATACCTACCCATAATGTCTGTATAACAGTTACATAGTAACATAGTATTGGAGTTGTATAAGACATACGTCCATCTAGTCCAACTTTATACCCTACCCATAATGTCTGTATAACAGTTACATTGTAACATAGTATTGGAGGGGGATAAAGACATACGTTCATCTAGTCCAACCTTTATACCCTACCCATAATGTCGTATAACAGTTACATAGTAACATAGTATTGGAGGTGTATAGGACACACGTCCATCTAGTCAACCTTTATACCCTACCATAATGTCTGTTTAACAGTTACATAGTAACATAGTATTGGAGGTTGTATAAAGACATAGGTCCATCTAGTCCAACCTTTTACCCTCACCATAAGTCTGATAACAGTTACATAGTAACATAGATTGGAGGTTGTATAAGACCTACGTCCATCTAGTCCAACCTTATACCCTACCCATAATGTCGTAAACAGTTACATGTAACATAGTATTGAGGTTGTAATAAGACATACGTCCATCTAGTCAACCTTTATACCCTACCCATAAGTCTGTATAACAGTTACATAGTAACATAGTATTGGAGGTTGTATAAAGACATACGTCCATCTAGTCAACCTTTATACCCTACCCATAATGTCTGTAACAGTTACATAGTAACATGTATTGAGGTTGATAAAGACATACGTCCATCTAGTCCAACCTTTATACCCTACCCATAATGTCTGTATAACAGTTACATAGTAACATAGTATTGGAGGTTGTTAAAGACATACGTCCATCTAGTCCAACCTTTATACCCTACCCAAATGTCTGTATAACAGTTACATAGTAACATAGTATTGAGGTTGAATAAAGACATACGTCATCTAGTCCAACCTTTATACCCATCCATAATGTCGTTATAACAGTTACATAGTAACATAGTATTGGAGGGTGTATAAGACATACGACCCATCTAGTCCAACCTTTTTACCCTACCCATAATGTCTGTATAACAGTTACAATAGTAACATAGTATTGGAGGTTGTATAAAGACATCCGTCCATCTAGTCCAACCTTTATACCCTACCCATAAGTCTGTAAACAGTTACAAGTAACATAGTATTGGAGGTTGTAATAAAGACATACGCCCATTAGTCCAACCTTTATACCCTACCCATAATGTCTGTATAACAGTTACATAGTAACATAGTATTGGAGGTTGTATAAAGACATACGTCCTCTAGTCCAACCTCTAAATCCTACCCTAATGTCTGTATAACAGTTAACTAGTAACATAGTATTGGAGGTTGTTAAAGACATACGACCATCTAGTCCAAATCTTATACCCTACCCATAATGTCTGTATAAAGTTACATGGTAACATAGTATTGGAGGTTGTATAAGACATACGTCATCTAGTCCAACTTTATACCTACCCATAATGTCTGTATAACAGTTACATAGTAACATAGTATTGGAGGTTGTAATAAGAATCAACCTCCATCTAGTCCAACCTTAAACTACCCATAATGTCTGTATAACAGTACATAGTAACATAGTATTGGAGGTTGTATAAGACATACGTCCATCTAGTCCAACCTTTATACCCTACCCATAATGTCTGTATACAGTTACATAGTAACATAGTATTGGAGGTTGTATAAAGAACATACGTCCATCTAGTCCAACCTTTATACTACCCATAATGTCTGTATAACAGTTACATAGTAACATAGTATTGGAGGTGTATAAAGACATAACGTCCATCTGTCCAACCTTTATACCCTACCCATAATGTCTGTTATAACAGTTACTAGTAACATAGTATTGGAGGTTGTATAAAGACATATAGTCCATCTAGTCCAACCTTTATACCCTACCCATAATGTCTTTGTATAACAGTTACATAGTAACATAGTATTGGAGGTTGTAATAAGACATACCTCCATCTAGTCCAACCCTTATACCCTACCCATAATGTCTGTATAACAGTTACATAGTAACATAGTATTGGAGGTTGTATAAAGACATACGTCCATCTAGTCCAACCTTTATACCCTACCCATAATGTCTGTATAACAGTTACATAGTAACATAGTATTGGAGGTTGTATAAAGACATACGTCCATCTAGTCCAACCTTATACCCTACCCATAATGTCTGTATAACAGTTACATAGTAACATAGTATTGGAGGTTGTATAAAGACATACGTCCATCTAGTCCAACCTTTATACCCTACCCATAATGTCTTGATAAGTTACATAGTAACATAGTATGGAGGTTGTATAAAGACATACGTTCCATCTAGTCCAACCTTTATACCCTACCCATAATGTCTGTATAACAGTTACATAGTAACATAGTATTGGAGGTTTATAAGAAAACAGTCCATCTGTCCAACCTTTATACCCTACCCATAATGTCTGTATAACAGTTACATAGTAACATAGTATTGGAGGTTGTATAAAGACATACGTCCATCTAGTCCAACCTTTATACCTACCCTATGTCTGTATAAGTTACATAGTAACATAGTATGTGGAGGTTGTATAAGACATACGTCCATCTAGTCCAACCTTTATACCCTAACCATAATGTCTGTATAACAGTTACATAGTAACATAGTATTGGAGGTTGTAATAAGACATACCTCATCTAGTCCAACCTTTATACCCTACCCATAATGCTCTATAACAGTTACATAGTAACATAGTATTGGAGGTGTATAAAGACATACGTCCATCTAGTCCAACCTTTATACCCTACCCATAATGTCTGTATAACAGTTAAATAGTAACATAGTATTGGAGGTTGTATAAAGACATAGTCCATCTAGTCCAACCTTTATACCCTACCCATAATGTCTGTATAACAGTTACATAGTAACATAGTAATTGAGGTTGAATAAAGACATACGTCCATCTAGTCCAACCTTTATACCCTACCCATAATGTCTGTATAACAGTTACACAGTAACATAGTATTGGAGGTTGTATAAGACATACGTCCATCTAGTCCAACCTTATACCCTACCCATAATGTCTGTATAACAGTTACACTAGTAACATAGTTGGAGGTTGTATAAAGAAATACGTCCATTGTCCAACCTTTATACCCTACCCATAATGTCTGTATAACAGTTACATAGTAACATAGTATTGGAGGTTGTATAAAGACATACGTCCATCTAGTCCAACCTTTATACCCAACCCATAATGTCTGTATAACAGTTACATAGTAAATAGTATTGGAGGTTGTATAAAGACATACGTCCATCTAGTCCAATTTATACCCTACCCATAATGTCTGTATAACAGTTACATAGTAACATAGTATTGGAGGTTGTATAAAGACATACGTCCATCTAGTCCAACCTTTATACCCTACCCATAATGTCTGTATAACAGTTACATAGTAACATAGTATTGGAGGTTGTATAAAGACATATGTCCATCTAGTCCAAACTTATACCCTACACCATAATGTGTATAAAGTTACATAGTAACATAGTATTGGAGGTTGAATAAAGACATACGTCCATCTAGTCCAACCTATTCACCCTCTTTTTTTTTTTTAACCTACCTAACAGTTGATCCAGAGAAAGGCAAAAAACCCAGCTAAAAAAAAAGGGGGGGGGGGGAAATTCCTTCCTGACTCCAAACGGCAATCTGGTGGGGGGATTATAGTTTTGGGGGTGGACATGCCCTTTAAAGGTAAAGTGCACTATTTACCAGATTTATTAACCTAAGAAATAAAAGTGTGTGTGTTAATCTATTGTTGTCACTGACGCTACCAAAGGGGCGGAGTTAGGGGTGGGACATCCCGTGTGACGTAAATTATGTCACATAAGAGGTGTGGCTATGGACGTGACTGGCAAGAGTAGGTGTTCCGGAGGTGGACACAGGTAAATTCGGGTTGTGGGTGTTTGGGGTGGTCCCACGGGTGTGCGGGAGACCACCCCAAAATCCGAGACTCCCGGGAGGGGTGGGATACCTGCAATTGGGTGATTGTGATGTTTAGAGCTGTTTGGGGGCCTTCCAGCCAATGACAGCCTCGTTAGGCTCTGTCCCCATCCCGGTCCCTGGGAAGTCGGAAGGTCCATTTCTGGGTCGTCACCCCTGTGTTAAATCTGGTCTGGTTCCGCCTCCTCCTTCTGCATGGGTCCTGGCCAATGGGAATATGAACTTCTTGTGGGTCATAAGATTAAAGGGAAGATCTGGACCCGGGAAACTTCCCCCGAGTGCTGGGAATGGGATGGGGGGGAAATGGAAAGATTAAAGGGAAAGTTCATTTCTAACTTGTTCTTGAAAACTACAGAAATATATTCAGGGGCCCTGGCACACCGGCATTTCAACGTTTTTTTTTTATACAAAATGACCCTGTTAAGTATGAATTCATTTTCCATTTATTCTATTTATGTTACATCTCCCGTTCGTGTCTCAATCCTGTAGTTAGAATTTCCAATCAAACTATTAAAGGGACTGATACTGCTAAATACCAGTCAACACTTCACAGCCAGTGTCCCACTGTATCCTAGTTAATGCAGAGTAAATGGGGTTAGATCGCCCCCTACTGGGAAATATTCATATTGCTGGCTCCGAAGGTCAGTAGAAATCTCAGCAATCGCACTGATACGTCATTTCAAATAGCAAGAAAACACACCTTGTTTATTAGGGAAATGAAACGTGTGAATGGTTAATAATCATGGAATTGTACACTATAAAAATGCCTTCATTTCAATCTATAAATAAATACACGTAAGCAGCACTGATGTGTTTGTGTAGCTGCATGACTTCAATCCAGTACTTGATTTGCTCAAACTCAGACTTTATGACACTGTAAGGGCAAGCATGCTCAGTAATTACTATGAGGCAGCATTGAGAGATAGAATTTCCCACCATGCAGTTCACCTACCAATATGTTTCAGACCGGGTATCTAAAGTAGGGGACAGTGATAGTTGGGAAGAATTATAATCTCTAGTGTATATATCCTTTAATTAGAGAACGGCTTTTTAGAACAGAATCGTTAAAGGGTTTGTGGACCCTACAAATAAGATAGATCCCCCTACCCACCCCAACCGCAATGTTTATTACTTACAGCCTCTTCGCTCCTGCGGCGCAATGATCTGGCTCCCTGATTGCTGGAACTTGCAAGCTGGTGGCTGGACCGGCAGCCGTGTCTGTGACTGGCTGAGACGCAGCCAATCACAGACATGGCTGACGTCATGGAGAGCACCGCTGGGGGGCCCTGTGATTCCTAGTGACGCCACTGGTGGCAGGATTTGGTAACGTGCACTTTCTGCGCTAGTGACTGCATATTACCAAATGCTGCTACACTGCCTACCATCTAATAGTGATTGGATGCCCTGGACATGGGGGTAGATAATAACCTACATCCCTAACCCAACCCCCTAGCTAGTTATAGTTACTTACCTCCACGTGGTCCCTGAAGCCCAGAATACTTACCTGGTCCCGGCCTTCTTATTAAGCTCGGGGAGCTTGTTCAGAGCAGATGTGCAGGACTGGGGAGGAGTGACTGAGACGTCATTCTGTAAGGATTCAGGTATCTGCATTATGTAAAGTAGATTTGTTGGTGATATACGTACAGTAGTGGAGCATTATGTAAAGTAGATTTGTTGGTGATATACGTACAGTAGTGGAGCATTATGTAAAGTAGATTTGTTGGTGATATACGTACAGTAGTGGAGCATTATGTAAAGTAGATTTGTTGGTGATATACGTACAGTAGTGGAGCCTTATATATACAGCAGACTTGTTGGAGATTTCCATTCAGTAGGTGGCAGTGGTGGGCTGTAATTGCCTGGCAATGCTGCACTTTTAATTCACCAGTTACTTTAGATATTGGGTCAAACCACAGGTTTGTGCAGTAATATGAAACTTTACAACAATGTACAGTATTTTACATGCGATACTGCCCTGATATCATGCCGCCTGTACTTATGGACAGAACATTGCTGTGCAATAAGTAGTGTATCTTGCTTATTATAATATGGCCAGTACGTATATCTTGGCTAAAACTGCATTGCCAGTTAACCTTAGTATATAACCTTAGTATATATTAACCAGCATATCTTGCCTAGTATGTCATGGCTAGTATATTTTGGTTAATATGCCATGGCTAATATATTTTGTCTAAAACACTATGGCCATGGATTGTTAGCATACCTTTTCTAGTATATTATGGCTAGTATACCTTTTCTAGTGTATCATGGCTAGTTTATCATAGCTAGTATACTTTTCCTAGTATATGTTGTCTAATATACCTCGGCTAGTATATCACGGCTAGTATGTATAATTTGGCTAGTATATTACGGCTTATACCTTGGCTAATATGTATACCATGGCTAGTATATCACGGCTAGTATACTTTGGCTAGTATAAAATGACTGGTATGTATATCTTTGCAGGTATTCCTTGCCTACTTGTATCTTGGTAATTATATTATGACCATTATGTACATCTTAGCTAAATTAGCATTGCCAGTAAAACTTGCTTAGTATATATTAGCCAGCATTTGTTGCATAATATATCACGCCTACTATAAAATGACTGGTATGTATCTTGCAAGTATTCCTAGTATCTATTGGTTAGTATACTTTGGCTAGTATGCTTTGCCTAGTATATTTTGCTTAGTATACCTTGGCTAGTATATTTTGCCTAATATACCTTGGCTAGTATATTTTGCCTAATATACCTTGGCTAGTATATTTTGCCTAATAGTTATTACCCAGATCCCCATGCGGTGTATCTAGTGTAGATAGTGGTGAACACCAGTTACCGTCAGTGACCAGTTATTACCCAGATCCCCATGCGGTGTATCTAGTGTAGATAGTGGTAAACACCAGTTATCGTCAGTGACCAGTTATTACCCAGACCCCCATGCGGTGTATCTAGTGTAGATAGTGGTGAACACCAGTTACCGTCAGTGACCAGTTATTACCCAGATCCCCATGCGGTGTATCTAGTGTAGATAGTGGTAAACACCAGTTAACATCAGTGACCAGCTGTGGACACTTCTTTTAAATGTTATGTGGCTATAGGGAAATTCCTGAGCCCAGATCCACATAAATTGACTGTCGTGCACAATCACATTTTAATCTGTTAACTGCCCCAGTCTATTGTCTATTGATCTGCGAGGTGTGTAACATGAAATATAACCAATTAAAATACCATAAGGTTGTTCCAATATTGTTGTGGGTTTAGGGGGTTATGAAATGGACACAGTGCAGGGTTAATGCATTACTGGAAATATCTGGCCACCATGATGCAGATTCATTGTCCAGTTAACGTTTCGCTCTTCCAGGAAATACATTGGAAGTTTGCAGGGAGAGATAATTCATTCCACGTGAGGGTCTCGGATCACAGAATGTAACCTAGAGCCATTTGATATCACACAATATAATCTGTTTCCTTGATATGACACTGACATATCTCCATGCAGGGATGCCTTGTGCATTGTGTCTGTGGTAGGATGTGTGTTTATTGTCCTTATGTATTTACTGTTAAATAAATCTCCCAGCATTCTTAGTTAGAAAGGCCATTGGTAACAGAGGGAAATAACTACTGCTTGAAGTTTATTACCCTAATCAGGTGTCCAATGAGCTGCCCACACAACGTGCCCTCCCAATCCATGTAAAATGGCTCATTTATGTGGCAGCATGAGAGTGTATGGTTGTAGTTCCCCTTTATACTGCAGCGAGACACTATGAAGGGGTTGTGTGTCTGTACAACTGCACTGATTGTCTGGACTCTGTTTTTTCTTTATCAGAGCTGGTTGGTGGGAAATGGATACACAGCAGATCTATGGCAGAACTGCAGTGGGACCGCTACTGGCCCCTGGCACTGTCTGAGCTCCTCTAACAACGGTAAGTAGCCTTAAAGGGACAGGATCAGCAGGTTGCATTACTATGTAATGTTCTATGCATTATGTTAGATTGTAAGCTCTATGGGACAGGGATTTGTTATCATATACAAGTTATGTTTATTATTTATTTGGTACTTGTTTCCCTTGTCTGGATTGTTTGTGTATTGTAAAAGCATTAATCCTATATACCGGTCATACAGAAATGGATTCTCTCTCCTCCAGCCATAACCAAGGGGGTGATAAGGATTTATTTCACTGTAATTCTCCCTGCTCAGCTCTCTGGATCCTTATTCACTGTTTGCAGCTCTTCCTATTGGGAGTTGTAGTGACCCCTGGTGGCAGCCCTGGTTATTACTTTTGAACTATGTAAATATTTGTTTAATATGAATTTAATATGAATGTCATGGGTTGCTTGGAACTAACCGAGGATATAAGCAGCTAAATGGTTAATGTGTTGGAGACACCAGTGTGTAATGGTGTTTACTGTCTCTCCCTGTCCTGGGGCTGGTTTTACATCCAGAATAGAACATTGCACATGGCTTTGCTCCTTCCCATTTTTGGCCCAGGGCCTAACCAATGGTAGGACATGCTCTGCAAGAAGCATTATATCCCATTGGATAGATCCAATGTAGGGGCGGGGCTTGGACAATACATTTTGGGATAAATACCTGGAATCACCTTCAGAATAGAGACACTTGTCAGGGAGTAAATTGGGCCCTAGGCAAGGCTGTGCTTTGGGGCCCTTTTTTCTTATATGTGTATTTCTGGACTTTTATACAGTTTCTGCTTTTGTATCTGGGCCCCCTTAACTTTCCTGGGCCCCAAGGCAGGTGGCTCCTTGGTCATTTCTATTGTAGGAGTAATGCACCTTCCGTTAGGGTTTCAGCTAAGCCCAGAGCAGCTGCCTAATGGGAGATTTACTTAAATCACATAAATAATTCACTAGACAGGTTTCCATTATCTCCTGTACACAAGCTCCATAGTCCCAAATGCACCAATTCATATTCTTATTGCAGTAACAAGGTTTCTTCTTGTCTACATGTCCCAGTCTAATGGAAACAATGTTACTGGTTCATTCAACAGCTTCAGAGAGGAACTTGGCCCAGACAATATTACCCCCCCCACACACACACACATATTAGACACTGGCCATTAGCCTAGAACCCCCACACACACACATATTAGACACTGGCCATTAGCCTAGAACCCCCCCCCCACACACACAAGTTGTGAACATTGTGACGGTATCACTGTAGTTGTGAACATTGTGACGGTATCACTGTAGTTGTGAGCATTGTGACGGTATCACTTAGTTGTGAACATTGTGACGGTATCACTGTAGTTGTGAACATTGTGAAGGTATCACTGTAGTTGTGAGCATTGTGACGGTATCACTGTGTTGTGAACATGTGACTATCACATAGTTGTGAGCATTGTGACTCACTATAGTTGTGACCATTGTGACGGTATCACTGTAGTTGTGACATTGTGACGGTATCACTGTAGTTGTGAACATTGTGACGGTATCACTATAGTTGTGAGCATTGTGACTATCACTATAGTTGTGAGCATTGTGACTCACTATAGTTCATTGTGACTATCACTATAGTTGTGAGCATTGTGACTCACTGTAGTTGTGAACATTGTGACGGTATCACTGTAGCTTGGAGTGGGGGCCATAGACCTCTGAGTGTGGGTCTTAGACATCTGAGTGGGGTCATAGACCCTCTGGGTGGGGGTTCATAAACCTCTGAGTGGGGGTCATAGACCTGTGATTGGGGGTCAGAGACCTCTGGGTGGGGTGTTCATAAACCTCTGGGTGGGGGTCATAGACCTGTGATGGGGCCATAGACCTGTGAGTGGGGGTCATAGACCTGTGAGTGGGGCCATAGACCTCTGAGTGGGGGTCATGACCTGTGAGTGGGGGTCAGAGACCTCTGGGTGGGGGTTCATAAACCTCTGGTGGGGGTCATAGACCTCTGAGGGGGGCCATAGACCTCTGAGTGGGGACCATAGACCTCTGGGTGGGGGTCTTAGACTTCTGAGTGGGGGCCACAGCCCCTCTGGGTGGGGTCTTAGACCTCTGAGTGGGGGCCATAGACCTCTGTTGGGGGTCATAGACCTCTGGGTGGGGGTTCTAGACCTCTGAGTGGGGGCCATAGACTCTGGGTGGGGGTCATAGACCTCTGGGTGGGTCCAGACCTCTGGTGGGGTCATAGACCTCTGGGTGGGGGCCATAGACTCTGG